>JACEFZ010004751.1:0-7500 GCA_014155875.1 Cepaea nemoralis | reverse complement strand
CCTCCTCCTCCCTCCTCCCTCCTCCTCCTCCCCACCTGCGTTCTCCTCCTCCCTCCTCCCTACTCCTCCTTCTCCCTCCTCCCCTTCCCTCTTCCTCCTCCTCCTCTTCCTCCTCCTTCACCCTCCTCCCTCCTCCTCCTCCTTCACCCTCCTCCCTCCTCCTCCTCCTTCCTCCTCCCTCCTCCTCCCTCCTCATCCCTCCTCCTCCTCCTCCTCCTCCTCCTTCTCCCCTTTCCCCCCTCCTTCTCTTAATCCCTCCTCCTCCCTCCTATTCCTCCCTACTCCTCCTCCTCCCTCCTCCTCCTCTCTCCGCCTATCTATTCCTCCCTCCTCCTCCCTCCTCCACTCTCTTCCTCCTCCCTCCTCCTCCCTCTTCCTCCTCCTCCCTCCTCCTACCTCCTCGCCCTCCTCTTCCTTCCTCCTTCGCCCTCCTCCTCCCTTCTCCTCCTTTCTCCTCCTCCCCCTCCTCCCCCTCCCTCCTCCCCCTCATCCCTCCTCCTCCTCCTCCTCCTCCCTCCTCCTCCCTCCTCCTCCTCCTCCTCCCTCTCCTCCTCATCCCTCCTCCTCCATTCTCCTCCTCCCTCCTCCTCCTCCCTCTACCTCCTCCCTCCTCCTCCCTTCACATTCCTCCTCCTCCCTCTTCCTCCTCCTCCCTCCTCCTCCTCCCTCCTCCTCCTCCCTCCTCCTCCTCCTCCTCCTCCTCTCCTCCTCCCTCCTCCTCCTCCTCCCTCCTCCTCCTCCTCCCTCCTCCTCCTCCTCCTCCCTCCTCCTCCTCCCTCCTCTCCTCCTCCTCCTCTCCTCCCTCCTCCTCCTCCCTCCTCCTCCTCCCTCTTCCTCCCTCCTCCTCCTCCCTCCTCCTCCTCCTCTCCTCCCTCCTCCTCCTCCTCCTCTCCTCCTCCCTCCTCCTCCCTCCTCCTCCTCGTTCTCCTCCTCCCTCCTCTCCCTCCTCCTCCCTCTTCCTCCTCCCTCCTCCTCCTCCTCCCTCCTCCTTCTCCCTCTCCTCCTCCCTCTTCCTCCTCCCTCCTCCTCCCTCCTCCTCCTCCTCTCCTCCTCCTCCCTCCTCCTCCCTCTCCTCCTCCTCCCTCTCCTCCTCCCTCTCTCCTCCTCCTCCCTCCTCCTCCTCCCTCCTCCTCCTCCTCCTCCTCCCTCCTCCTCCTCCTCCCTCCTCCTCCTCCCTCCTCCTCCCTCCTCCTCCTCCTCCCTCCTCCTCCTCCTCCTCCTCCTCCCTCCTCCTCCTCCTCCTCCCTCCTCCTTCTCCCTCCTCCCTCCTCCTCCTCCCCTCCTCCTCCTCCCTCCCTCCTCCTCCTCCCTCCTCCTCCTCCTCCTCCTCCCTCCTCCTCCTCCTCCTCCTCCTCCCTCCTCCTCTCCTCCTCCTCCTCCCTCCTCCTCCTCCTCCTCCTCCTCCTCCCTCCTCCTCCTCCCTCCTCCTCCCTCCTCCTCCTCCTCCTCCCTCCTCCTCCCTCCTCCTTCTCCCCTTTCCCCCTCCTTCTCTTAATCCCTCCTCCTCCCTCCTCCTCCCTCCTATTCCTCCCTACTCCTCCTCCTCCTCCTCCTCCTCTCTCCGCCTATCTCTTCCTCCCTCCTCCTCCCTCCTCCACTCTCTTCCTCCTCCCTCCTCCTCCCTCTTCCTCCTCCTCCTCCCTCCTTCTACCTCCTCGCCCTCCTCTTCCTACCTCCTTCGCCCTCCTCCTCCCTTCTCCTCCTTCCTCCCTCCTACCCCTCCCTCCTCCCCCTCATCCCTCCTCCTCCCTCCTCCTTCTTCCTCCCTCCTCCTCCCCCTCCTCCTTCCTCCTCCTCCCTCTCCTCCTCATCCCTCCTCCTCCATTCTCCTCCTCCCTCCTCCTCCTCCCTCTACCTCCTCCCTCCTCCTCCCTTCACATTCCTCCTCCTCCCTCTTCCTCCTCCTCCCTCCTCCTCATCCTCCTCCTCCTCCTCCTCCTCTCTCCTCCTCCTCCTCCTCCTCCCTCTACCTCCTCCCTCCTCCTCCCTTCACATTCCTCCTCCTCCCTCTTCCTCCTCCTCCTCCTCATCCTCTTCCCTCCTTCTCCTCCCTCCTCCTTCTCCCTCCTCCCTCTTCCTCCCTCTTCCTTCTCCCTCCGCCTCCTCCCTCCTCCCACTCTCTCCTCCTCCTCCTCCTCCTCCCTTTCCCTCCTCCTCCCTCTCCTCCTCCTCCTGCGTTCTCCTCCTCCCTCCTTCTCCCTCCTCCTCCCTCTTCCTCCTCCCTCCTCCTTCTCCTCCCTCCTCCTTCTCCCTCTTCCTCCTCCCTCTTCCTCCCTCTTCCTGCTCCCTCCGCCTCCTCCCTCCTCCTACTCTCTCCTCCTCCTCCCTCCTCCTCCCTCTCCCTCCTCCTCCCTCTCCTCCTCCTCCTCCCTCCTCCTCCTGCGTTCTCCTCCTCCCTCCTTCTCCCTCTTCCTCCTCCCTCCTCCTCCCCCTCCTCCTCCACCCTACTCCTCCCTCCTCTTCCTAATCCCTCCTCCTCCCTCCTATTCCTCCCTATTCCTCCTGTCTCCTGTCTCCTCCTCCCTCCTCCTCCCTCCTCTTCCCTCCTCCACCTCCCTCTTCCTCCTCCCTCCTCCATTTACCCAAGTCAGACAGACAGACATATAGTCGGGAACGGGATCTTATATGACTACTTATATGATTTAAATGAGATGCTCTCCACCATGGGCTGGGCCGGGTCAGACAGACAGACAGACAGATAGACAGACAGACAGACAGACAGACAGACAGTCGGGAACGGGAACTTATATGACTACTTATATGAATTAAATGAGATGCTCCCCACCAGGAGTTGGGCGATGCCGGGCCGGGTCAGACAGACAGACAGATAGATAGTCGGGAACGGGAACTTATATGACTACTTATATGAATTAAATGAGATGCTCCCCATCAGGGTCTGGGCGAAGCCGGGCCGGGTCAGACAGACAGACAGACAGATAGACAGACAGACAGACAGATTGTCGGTAACGGGAACGAGAACTTATATGACTACTTATATGAATTAAATGAGATGCTCCCCACCAGGGTCTGGGCGAAGCCGGGCCGGGTCAGCTAGTATATATATATATATATATATATATATATATATATATATATATATATATATATATATATATATATATATATATATATATATATATATATATATATATATATAATTATTATACAAAGCCTGAGGCTGCGGTTGCATATTTATTAGTGCTGTTTTCTGAAAAGGGCAATGGTCTGGGTTAAATCCCCTGCAGAGGAATTGTATGGGAATTAGGCGTAGACAGTCAATATTTTTTAGAACACGTTATGAGAAGAAATAAGCTAGAGCACTTATATTTGTTTGGCAATGAATCAGTTAATAACTTCTTGTTTCCCATGTTTTCTACCTCTGTCCTATACCTTCTATAAGAACCATTCAATTTGACTTTATTTCCCTTGCTATTACTTTCGTATCAAGAATTTCCCGGTTGTTAGCCCATGTGTTGGTTTAAAAATGCTGTTTATCATTCTGTATTCGTCCGATGAATATTGAGATGAGGGGACACTTGAGTTGGACTGATAACTGCTATGCCACTGTGCTGTTCTTTGACATCCCTGTGTAATCGCTCTGCCAATCTTTCTATCATCTTTCAGTGAATACAACAAAGTATTCATTCTGTCAATTCTAACAGCTTTTAAAGCAGATACCCTGTAACAGGAACATGTTGTGGGTATATGAAGTGTAATGACCATCGCATTTTCATAGGTCTGATTGCACGGAGAAATAAGTTTTTCCCTCCCGTAGCGAACCATGAGAGCTGGCATCGAACACTTGTCCGATCGCGCTCATGCCATTGGCAGTGTAACGTTCAAACCGTTACACCAACGCGCCCGTTTGCTTTCCTTATATTTGAAACTCGGAGACCCAAATACATGGAACTATCTGCTACAAATACTGATCCCTAGTCAGTTAAGAGTTACACCGTATCCTAGCGGTAAGACTTAGTGGAGCCCAACGGTTAAGACCACGCATACCAAGAATACAGAAAAACAACTAACATGCTGAATGTATTAAAGGTTAATGTTACTTTTCAGAAACTGCTCCAGTTCTCTTTGTTCGTGCCATGAGTGGACTTCAAACAAGTTACTTCCTTTTTCTAAACACAACTCCTGTAAGAATAAATCCAATGCTGATATTGAAATAATTACATGGCTGAACATCATACATAATGGTGTTATTGTGTAGCACTCATATTGTTTTTCTTCTTGTAATCATCTACACGGGTGGCTCTGCGTTAAGAAGTGCACGGGAGTTCGTAGTGAAGATTAATGGATATTGTGCAGTGTGGGAGAGCATGGCATATGATATCACGACATCTAGTCTGAGAACGGAGGTGGAGGTAGTCACTCTACGGCGTTCGGCTGGATAGCGCCTGCATGTCGTGATTGTAATGGACTCGCAGAGCATGATGAGCAAGGTAAAGACAGGCATGCTTTGTGCACAGTGGTATGCAACAATTAAACAATCAAAGATAGAGATCACCCGTTGGATCTTTTCCTCAGGGCATGCTGGTGTATTGGAAAGCGAGCAAGCGGGCACATTGGCTGGATCTAAACCTCTGGGTGGAGTATTGGAATGTCTCAAGGGCTGTGGTGCTGGCTCTTGACTCAGCTCTACTCAAGTTTTCTTCTTGGCTAATCGGTGACGCACGCGCGCATGCTTGTGTGTGTGTGTGTGTGTAATGATGGTAGTGTGTGTGTGCGTGCGTGCGTCTCTCTCTCTCTCTCTCTCTCTCTGTCTCTCTCTCTCTCTCTCTCTCTCTCTCTCTCTCTCTCTCTGTCTCTCTCCTCTCTCTCTCTCTCTCTCTCTCTCTCTCTCTCTCTCTCTCTCTCTCTCTCTCTCTCTCTCTCTCTAAAGATGGTGTTATTGTGTGGCATTCTGTTGACTCAGCTCAACTCAATTTTTCTTCTTGGCTACTCGGTGGGTATGTCTCCGCTTGTGTATCTAATGATGATGTTATTGTGTGGCATTCAGATTGTTTTTCTTTTTGGCTAATTGGTAGGTATGTCTGTGCGTGTGTATCTAATTTAAGCTCATTATGATTTAATAGCTGTCATTTACACAGATGGGTCAAAACAGAAAACAATATTTTAGAGATAGAAACATACATGTCCCATAAAAATACAGCAACAAAACTTCTGTATACCAAGCAATGCATATATGTTCATGGCAGAAAGGTTGCCATCTTAAAAGCTACAGAAACGGTATGTTAATACACCCCACCCCCCCCCCCCCCCCCCCCCCCGCCCTCAACAGTATATTGAAAAATATGATAAATTTATAGGATAACTAGCTGACCCGGCCCGGCTTCGCCCAGTCCCTGGTGGGGAGCATCTCATTTAATTCATATAAGTAGTCATATAAGTTCTCGTTCCCGTTACCGACTGTCTGTCTGTCTTTCTGTCTGTCTGTCTGTCTGACCCGGCCCGGCATCGCCCAACTCCTGGTGTGGAGCATCTCATTTAATTCATATAAGTAGTCATATAAGCTCCCGTTCCCGTTCCCGACTATCTATCTGTCTGTCTATCTGTCTATATGTCTGTCTGTCTGTCTGTCCGGCCCGGCTTCGCCCAGCCCCTGATGGCGAGTATCTCATTTAATTCATATAAGTAGTCATATAAGTTCCCGTTCCCGTCTGTCTGTCTGTCTGTCTGTCTGTCTGTCTGTCTGTCTGTCTGTCCGTCCCTCCCTCTCTGTCTGTCTGTCTGCCTGTCTGTCTAATCATTTATTGGTTGCAGTTAGAACAACCTTAGATAAACGAAGACCAACTTACAAAAAGCATTAGAAAGAGCACTTGAAAGATCTTTACATCTTCCCCAACAATTAACTTGGGTAAATGGAGCGGCGGCAGCAGCATCAGCAGAAGAAGGAAAAGGAGGAGTAGACAACTGCAGCGAAAAGGTGGGTCTGTCTATCTATCTGACCCGGCGTGGCTTCGCCCAGCTCCAGGCGGGTAGCGTCTCATTAAATTCATACAACAAAAAAAGTAACTTAAAAGAATGTCCTTCCACACACCATCCATTATTTTTAATGAAAACTCTTTCTAATCACCTGCATGACTACAGTAACTTCTTAAGCATAAAAAGATGAGTTACAATGTTATGCATTGTGCATTATTTTTAATGAAAACTTTGAAAATGCCTTAAAGATTGTATCATTATTTATTATAACTCATATGCCGGTACATAACTATGGACAAAGAGTTTATAAATCTTTGAAAACGATGCCAGAATATGACTATAAGTTGTACAGAAAAGTTATGCCCCTTGAAATAACTTTTACAGAGTTAAGTCCCCTGAAATATATGACATTATAATGAAAAATTAAAAATGAAATAATATTGGGTAAGCAGCCGATTTCACACTAAAAAAATATGACAGTGGGCAGCGCTGGAATGAAAGGAAGACGTGTAGAAAATTTCATCTCAATCGGATGGGCCGTTCGCGAGCGCATAAAGGACATATGGACGGAGATCGCCTTTTATATATAAAGAAGAAGAGAAATATCGTCATCGGAGGACATAATATCAGTAATATAATATATGCTGTGATATAGTGTTAATTGCAGACAATGAACATGATCAGCATTATTTAGTTGATTTGGTTATTGTACACAGAGCAATTAGAGGTAGAATGATATTGTAAGAAATCAGAGATTGTGGTCGTCTCCAAGAATAAAGAAATACCACAATATAACATCCAAATAAATGGGAAAATTGTTAAACCAGTGAATCACTAAAACTATCTCGGAACAGACATAAAATCTAATGGAAGGTCCCTTGTAGAGATTAGAACAAGAATCGCTATGGGAAAGGTAACCTTTTTCAAGATGGAAAACAACAGATCTACCAATAAAAAAAAAAAAACTGTCAACTGCAGTAAGAAAAAGGGTGCTATATAGAACCTGGACTTTTATATACATGTAAAGCAAGAACATTAAGCAGACAAGGTAAGCAATATCTTATGACAATGAAAATGTGGTTTCTGAGGAAAATGCAAAGAATGCCAGAGATGATTAGAAACATGAATTAGAAAGCTCTACAAGAAATAAATGAAAACTGTAAATTTATTAGAGAAATTAGACGTAAACAGTTATGATTTTTTTGGACACATTATAAGAGAAATAAATGTGAAAACTTTGTGACAACTGGGAAAATTGATATGAACAGAGAAAGGGGAAGGCAGAGAGATAAGGGAGGTGTTATTCGCAGCGCGCTGCGAATAATACTGCATAAAATTTGGTGGAACTGCGGTAAAGCTGTGAAAGTTTAAACAATATATAATGACACAAAGTAGTGCAGCTTTACATAACAGAGTTACGACACATACAGAACGTTGCGGCGGTTAGCCTTCATCAGCAAACAAACACATTCACAAACACAACATACAGTCAAGGAGAACTCCTGTGACTACATTAGAAGGTGATGACAGGACGAGAGGAACAAATGCATGGAAAAATGGAAGCAATGA
>JACEFZ010004750.1:65000-73551 GCA_014155875.1 Cepaea nemoralis | reverse complement strand
CTCATCCACCTGTCCTAAAAATTTTTTTTTGGAACCCACCCAGACACGTTCCACTTAAAGGATTAAAGGATTCCTAAATTAGACTCGACATATTGATGGGAATTCATCTTTTTTAGAACCTGTCCTCATAGTATAATATACAAGAGAAGAACCGTAGAGACCAGCGCAACTCATTGAAGCAGAGCATATGGAAAGCTCGGGGTCTTGGCACCACCACATGATGAAAAGATGAAATGTCACTAAACTTCACTAAAATGGAGTAAAACGATGTCTATTCGCCCTAGGAGTTACATTCCACGTGAATTCTCACGATTGTCTATCTCCTACAAGCTAAGGATTCAAAAGAGCTAAATAAATCATGTTGAACAAAATACTGCAAGATTTCTAGCAATTTTCCAATCCGGCCTAACAAACGGTTGACCTATTAGGCATAATTGACACAGCTACTCTTTCAATTTGTCTTTCGTTCACGGGTAAAAGAATTTCGACCTTTCCGACCGCATACGACTCTTATTATAGACAAGATTCTTACCGTTTACACAGAGCAGAAATCGTAATGCAACACTTGTAGATCCTCCATAAAAAGGGTAATATCTAGGAAGCATGGAACGCAAGCATCACCATCAAATTAACAGCTGAAAAGTGATCGTTCTTGTTACATTCAGAAAGCAACTAGTGGCGTCACGCATACTTAGCGCTGTCAAATACAGTAAAGAAAGCCAAAGCGGGAATTTTCTATACCAAGAATATGTAAAGATGGCAGACAATATATACATAAGGAAAAGCTAGTCACCTTAACTCAATTTAAAGAAATATAGGATGTTAATATCTATATTAAATTATCTTATACTGACAGTGCATACCATTTGATGGATTATTCCAGAGGGAGTGATGCATGAACTTCAATCACCATATCAGATGGTGGCTTGTGTTGTGACGCCTACATACATACACACATTCATCCGTACATACATTATTTACACAAACACTCAATTTACACAACCACTGAATTACAGGAAGTACAACTCTTATCTACGAGTGAATTACAGGAAGTAGAGCTCTGATCTAAGAGTGAGTTACAGGAAGGATACCTCCAAAATAAGTGTAAATTTACAGATAGTACACCCCGGGAATTTCGGAGATTAACACAAAGTACCCCTTTAGGATAATTATGAACTGTAGGAAGTACACCCCTGATCTAAGGGTGAATTACTGCAAGTACTTCGCCAGCTAAATTGGGGTAACGTGAAATGTCCTGTGAAGTAAATTCGGCAGGCATGATATTAACCACATGAACCATCATTTATTATTTGGTCTATACACATATGCCGTTAGTACCATATATCCTAAGTGCCTTGATGCGTCCTTACATTTAAAACAGACATAACCACATGAAGTAACGTATAATTATGTGTATTAACTGTGACTATAGACATAATCAGAAGCCACGTTTCTGCAGTAGCTAGCTTGCCGACCGACATTTCTAGACTACAAACAAAATCACATGCAAAAGAATGTTTTCCTAAAGTCATTTTAAATAAGCCGCTGCTATTCATACACTGGTGATCGAGTGAAATGGCGAGTCATGACAGCCCACGCTTTCCGGCATGGCACATGATTGATTAATTGATTCATTCATACGTCACAATCAATTTTGAGAAAGGAATCAGGAGCGACTTTATCTGGACTATATGGTTAGTGAATGAAACCACTGTGAAAAAAGACCAAGAAACCACTCTAAAAATAAGTCAATGTTTTTAAACGTTTGATTAGGTGCTTTAACAACAGATGGAAGATGTATTAAGGAAGTTAAATGTAGAATGGCGCTAGCAATGGCAACATGTCAGCGTTCAGCGGTTTGTGTGACAGATGGGCTACATGTAAAGGTAAAGTAATGGTCCCCATAAAATGATGGCGACATCTCCATTTATGTGTTTCTTGAAGATAAAATATTACGTTTGGCTGCGGCCGTGAGTTCGGCGTCGTACGTTGTCGTCTCAAGTAAAACTGTCGTTGTGAGGTTGGGTTGCAACAGTAACTGTCTGCAGAAAATACAGTCATCAAGATACTGCCCTAGACATCACCAGCAACACACTGACAAGAATAAAGAGACACATGACAATGGTATTGATAAGAATCGCTACGCAAAGAGTTAGTAAAATGTTGTTGTTGTTTGTCCATCAAGAATGATGATGACCATTCAGTTCATCCAGTGGGGTTGAAAGTATGAAGTCGTGTGTTATAAGATGGCTGATAAGGCCTATTTTGGCTCGAAATATTCTTTGACAATGTGGGAAAAAAATGCTTAATGTTCCAGGAGGAGAATCACCTGCAATGGGTTTTCACAGCTCTTGCAGTAGTGTGAGTGCAAACATGATAAAGATGCTTGCAAATCCACAACTTGATGGAAAAAACAGATTTTAATACAAATATCTTATAAATTGGAAACAATAGGCTGCCATATAAATTTTTAACAAAGATGATCAGTAGCTTAATATCCGTTTAGCAGAGTAGGGGCATCCTTTATCAAATTTGATGTAAGACGCCTCATTTCCTCCGTTAGTCTACGAGACACCGTTGGGCAAGGTGGAGTACCCGTTTAGCACCCCCCCCCCCCACTCATCAGGGTAACGTTAAGCCATGGAAGCAGGTGGTGGATGGAGTGAGAGAGCAGCCGACAGATTGTTGTTGGTTATGGTCTGCACTCTGCAGCGATAAGCAGATGATCGCATCAGTTGAGAGTGGCTATGGCAATCGACTAGTACAGTCCCTGCCCAGAGGGAAAGCAATGGCAAACTACCTTCTTCAAAACTTGCCAAGAATTCTTAACCGCCGTGATATAAACCGAATAAGGAAGAGATCTGGTGGTGAGACCCCCATGCCAGACAGATCAGATAACACCCGGAAAGAGTGTGACACAGGGGCCAATACTAGTAATCGTGATTACGGAGATATTCCAGGCTGTGTTACTAAGGAAATCCCATGTGTCAGACTAAGAAGGAGAGTGAGACTAGGACCTTGGTGTATGAGAATTCTGTAAGAGAGAAATCTTAAGATAGTATGTGATGAGATTGAGAGGTTAAATATTCACATTTTATGAATTATTGTTATTATGAGTTGCATTTCGTTTAGATAAAATAACTGCAAACGGCTTTAATTGGGTATAACCCAGTTAGTGATAGAATCCTCCCTGGCAGACTTAATGGCATTCCAAAAAACACAACTCTCATACAGATTTATGCACCTACTTTAACAGCAGAGGAAGACGAAATTGAAGAATTTACAGCATACTGCAGGACACGTTACACAACATTGGTAATAATGACATAGCAATAATAATAAGAGAACTTAATACAAAAGTGGGTACAGAAAGAGGAAAATTTATATTGGTAAAAAGAAATGATACAGGTGACAAATTAATTGCATTTTGCACAGAAGATGAGTTAACGATAGCCAACACACTTTTTAAATAACACGTGGAAGTCCCCGGACAGAACTACCAAAATCCAGATGGATTATATTTTAATACAAAGAAGATGGTGATCAAGCATAACATCGGCAAAAACCCTACGAAGTGCAGACTTTGATACAGATCATTAGTTATTGGAAACAGAGGTGAAAGCAAAATTAAAAAAAAATTTACCCGAGGACAAAGGCCACTTCATTTGATCTCACAAAAATACCAGATGTTCAAAGCTGCTGCGACCGATTTGTGCAGCAGACCGTTTCGCGTTGTGTTATAACGTGCTGGTATAGGAGCCGGTCGTTTAGAAAGCAATGGCAAACTACTGTAACGTAACACTTGCCTAGTACATCAACAGCAGCTGAAAAATGCTAGTGTTGACTGCAACGTCCTGTAAGGGATACGCAACAACAACAACAACAAAATACAATGTAGAAGTGAAGAATCGTTTTGGGGTCTTGACATTCTATAAAGGAGGAATTAACACCTGATGAATTGGCAGGTACAAGCTAGAGATAGCTTGATAACTGCAGCCAAAGATTTAATTCCGACCAAGAAAAAGCGATATAAGCCTTGGATTACATCATACACATTAGAATCAATAAAACAACGAATGGAACTAAAACAGAAAGGATGTGAATAGGAAAACAGCAGGATGAAGTATACATCTTTAACTCGAGAAATAAGAAAAAACACAAGAAATGACAAAAACTAATATATACAAAATTGCTGTACCAGAATAGCGCTATATCATAAGACTGGAAGAGTTTACGACATGTTGAAAGAAATGAAGATATTGACAAGAAATGTTCGACCTCAATTGAATGTTATCTGTGACAAGTTGGGAAATACCTTAACAGAATTTCGACACATTCTAGAAAGATGGCAGGAATACTGCAGTGGAATGTTTCATATGAAGGACAGTGAGGATATGAATGAGATACATGAATCCTTGATAGCGGTGCTGTCAGGTACCTCCCCATCGGCACAACTCTATAGTCCTTCAGGACTAAAAGAGGCACTACTACTACTACTACTACTACTACTACTACTACTACTACTACTACTACTACTACTACTACTACTACTACTACTACTACTACTACTACTACTACTACTACTACTACTACTACTACTATTACTACTACTACTACTACTACTACTACTACTACTGCTACTACTACTACTATTACTACTACTACTACTACTACTACTACTACTACTACTACTACTACTACTACTACTGATAGCAGAGACAGAACTTTAACCCTCATTAGATGAAATTGCATGGGCAATAAGTAACCTGAAGAATGTTAATTCACCTGGAAGTGATGAGATACCAGCTGAACTAATTAAAGCGGGGGGGGGGGGGGGGGGGTAGTAGGAGAAGAAAGCATACAAATTTATCACGCATTATGTAAAAAGATATTGGCATGTAGTATAAAGAGATTGGAAGAGAACTATCTTCATTCCAATACCAAAAAAGGGCAACCTGAAATTATGCACCAGCTATAGAACTGTTGCCCTGATTTGTCATGCAAGTAAAATTCTACTAAAATAGTAATGGGTATCGTAACAAAATTGGAAGAAGAAATTAACGTGGTTCAAGCTGGATTTAGACAAGGAAAAGGAACAAGAGATCACATACTCAAAATACGTTTGAAACTAGAGAAGTGCAGAGAATTTAATGTAAACATATTCTCCTATTTTGTGGATCATTCAAAGGCATTTGACTGTGTAAAGCATCAGAAACTTTGTAAAGTCATGAGGAATATGGGCTTTCCATCACATGTAATACAACTTATAAAAATGCTCTATCTAGACCAAGAGAAGCGGTTAGAGTAGATGGCGAGACATCAGATTGGTTTGACATCAAGCAAGGGTCCGTCAGGGATGTGTGCTGTCCCCCTATTTGTTTAACCTATACGCCAAAAACATAATGAGAAATATCAGAGATGATATAAATAGGGAGCGATATGACGCCCTAAATATCGGTTATCATGACATACCAGGGATATTGGGCTGCACTCATTAAACCCGACATCCTACATAGTGCCAACGGCTTCAGGCAGATGAACCGTAAATGGGAGGGTAACAGCCTTACTAGGGCCACGACCTGTTATGTTAGTGCCATCACATTGTGTTGTTCCGATAGCAAGAAATAATGGGCGATACAAACTTTAACTTTCAACCTCCAGTCGTTATTCGACATATTAAAAATCGTTGCTGTCTTGGTGAAACTGTGGAAAAGCACACCAATGTAATTTGCATGCTTCAACTTACATACAATCTGACAGTTTAAATGATATAGGTATAGTCTAATTGAATTAGTTACCTTTTGTCTAAGAAATGTCATTTTCTTCTTCGATGTCATCAATATTACAAGTATAATCGTTAAATATTAATTTAATAATAATGTAGTCGGTGTCTTCGCATTGGCCGTTTCTGACATGTGTTGGATTACATTTGTAAGAATGGTTAAACCCGTTTATAAGTAACTCTGATACCCCAGTCAATCTTGTCGATTTTGAGTAACTTACAGGGTCATCTTCACATATGGCTTTTGTACGAATCGCCAGCCACATACTGTTTACCTGACCGCCGAGAGGTGCTTGTGAATTGTCGCATTGTGTTTCCTGTAAAGATCAAACAGTTTTTAACCCCAGCTAGAACCACCGCTGTTCTACGTTCTGTATTTATTATACACATTACTCTTGTAACAGAGAACTCCGCTACGTATTTTGATCGGCAGTTCTCTGAAGAACAGAACAAAACTATTGTTTCTTTTGCCTATAGATGTAGAAAATGATATAGCAGTGGTGTTTTTATGTTCTGAACCTTCTTTGTAGCACTGATTGTATTTACAGTTACACTAGCCGTCAAACAACAACAAAGTTCATAATGGCTAAAAGAGGAAACACCCGTCAGCGACCAGAAATGATCCATGAGCAGTAAAGAGAAAAAGACAGTCAAGATGCTATAATCTGTCCAGAAATTAATGTCGTCATTCACGATCAATTATTTTGAAAACTGTCTGTTGCATCGTTATGAAATTGTTCCTGCCGTCTTATATTTACCCCCACCCAAGGATTATGTCTTTGGTAGGTCCAAAAGCAACTTACATCATCGAAAGCGGCGACATTTCTTTGATGTTTTGGCGAAAATGTAGTGAATTCACGCTAACAAACTAGTCTTACAGTAAAGCACGTCATTTCGGGTAACTACACAAGTACAAGGCGTAGCCAGATTCGTATGGGAGTGGGTGCAATAAAAAGGTAGCTTAAAAGTCGACAGCGTCGACTGCATTGCACTGGGATTTTATCCCATATGGGTCAGTTTCTTTCCGCAGCGCGGAAGGCGTCGCACAAAGCACGAACTCCGTAGCTCCAGCGACGACCCTCGAGAGTCTTCAAAAAAATGCACTCGCGAAATGAAGGACGCGGCCCGGAATCGAACATACTACTTCATCACGGAAACTCCCGAGAGGGGTGCAATGTGTAATATTAGTAAAGACAGAGAATTTACAGAGGTATGGGGTAAATAATGTGTAAATTGACAGGAAAGTAGAAGGAATATATTACTTACCTTATTTTTCATTTCCTTCTTGTTCTTCGGCTGCTGGTTAATAATGTGTACACAAGTATTCTTGTTACTAGGATGCATTTAACTTTTTATATTGAGTCCGTGAAAGCTTCCAAATAGCTGTGCGTTAATGTGCGTATGGAGTGACCAGAAATGATACCTCAATTTAGTCATCATGTGACCATTTTTAAGGATCTGTTCAGCTGTCTGTGTAGTTTGTTCACACGTACACATGGGTGACAGACCCGCTTTGCGTCTTCGTGAAAGATTGTCTACTCTGCTGTTTACCGCTCAGAGACAGAACATGATTACCTGTTTTGCACTATGAAAATAGTTGTTAGTGTCTTCTTCTTCTTCGTTCATCCGGAGTTTTTTTTCGGATGTGATTGCGTTGTGCCTGTTTACAGCAGAGCTGCGTTCTTGCGCCGTTAGGCCGACACATCCGACTTCTTCGGGCATTTGTTGACCGGGTTAACCTTCCCGGGGGTTGTTAGTGTCTCTATAGTGGCCTTTGTTCTTAACGACCAAGATGTTGGTCCTCTTTTTATTGAAGTTTACAGATTGATTCGTATGCACGTGTGTTGTCCCCCTAATTTGGCAACGTGTTTGCTCTCACATTTCTTGTTATGATGCAATATGTCAGTTTCCACCGCAATATTACTCTTCTGTTGGTATTCAATGCGTTTAGTGTGTCTTTTTTTTTTCAATACCAGATGTTTGTCACCGCTGAGGGCTTGCGGAATTGAAAATTCATCACTGTGGAATACAAACTGTTGCCATTTACATTGTGCTGATGCTGTTATGTTTAGGGCCTGCAATTCGTCTGAATAGTTGGAGCAAAATATCCCAGTAAGTGTGCACGTGGATTAAGGTCTGCGATCTGCTCAGAACTTAATCTGTGTCGGACGATTGCAGTAGGTTGATGACTGCTCTCAGTTGCATAAAATTCAATCCATTATTTCTTCAATAGTCCTCTTCCTCTTTCAACACATGGTCCTCACATTTTTTCCAGTAACATTTATCAATATTTAATATCGCGGACTGGGTTAGTATCTCGACATCAGTCAATTTGAATGTCACCTGTCCTTTAATTTTAGCCCACACAAGTTCTATAGGGTTTTAATGAGAATGATACGGTGGAAGTCTCAAGCACCTATGGCCATGCTCTTCTATCAACTTGTCGATTTGATATTTCTTGCTTTTTTTTGCACCTGTTAAACAAGGGAAAACAACTGTAGCTTGAAATATGTTTCTGGAAATGGTATATTTTCCCTTCGGAGCCATATCTTTATTGCTTCCTTTGTGCTCGATGCGGTAGGTATTTTGTCTTCTTGGGCAACAACATTGTGATATGATGCATTGTCCATGATTAGACAAGACGGTCTATCAAGGGATGGAAGTACTGTATTCTCGAGCCAATCTCTAAATACATTACCATTCATCTCATTATTATAATCCCTATTGTCTGTATGCTTTGATACGAACACGAGTCCAGCATTCTGTAGT
>JACEFZ010004750.1:0-60000 GCA_014155875.1 Cepaea nemoralis | reverse complement strand
GAGTAGGTAAGGTTAGACTGGCTGGGTGAGAATGCTGCAATATATTGGATGGTGTTCAGAACTCTGGGTCTCTTCGACAAGTCATGTTCTACATGTACCGAGTATACATCTCCCAATGTCAGAATAGTGCTATCCTCAACCACCCGAAGTACCCCAGTGTCAGCTTTCACCAGCAGTCTGGTCAACAGTGAGAGACAGTACCGTATCATCATCCCAAATTCTGTTCTCAAGAGGAATGAATCTGCTATGGAACTTATTATAGGAAGTCTGCTACCTGGAGCTTTTCCAACATCAATTGCTGATGATAACAGGATGCAAACTGATCCAGAACAGTAGTTCCTCCCTTAAGTTTCCCATGATAGGATTTTATAAAATTCCCAAGAGACAAGAATTGAGTATAGATACTGTAAATGAGTGGTGTAGTTAGAGATTAGAGAGGAGGGGGAGAATTTATTGATAGGTTGGTGGAAATTAGGAGTTGTTGTATCATGTTCATCTGCATGCATGTTCAGCATATTTGTACATTATGAATATACCTTTTTGAAGTGTTGACATGGCAAACGGATGTATCATTGGTCTTCACTCTGCCCACCGGCAGCTCAATAAACTGAATTAATGAACCAGCGTTTTAAGCACATGTCTCAGGAGAATGTCTTGTACAGTGCTGTCAAGTATTGTCTCTGATGACTGTCTTAAGTTACTGTGGTTGGTTAGAGATATTGTGAAAAGTCCTGTATAGATGTTGTCAAGTATCTCTCATGATGTATGTCTTGTACAATTGTGGTGTAACCAATTCTATGTGAATGTATGTCCCACTCTTGTCATGAACATGTCATGTAGATGTCTTGTTCAACAGATGTTATGTACAGTTATTGTTGAAGTTTGTTTGTTAATATTGAAACCTAAACTCCTAAGATATAATTGGACAACTGATATAGGTCACTTTTGACACAAAATAAATAAGGGAAGATCTAATGTGACGGACGAACAGCACACTGACAACACTATGATGAGTGAAGTAGATCCTCAGTTGTACAGGGGCGAATAGTCCATATCTCCTTTTGGCCCTGAGGGAACCTTTTTCTTCTTTTATAAATTTATGTGTAGATACTTGGTAGTCTCACAGTGGGGGTTCAGAGCCAAAGGAAAAATGGTTCTCCAAAAGGGCTAGGCGGGAATGATTATCTATCTCATTTGAGAGACCTCTAGACAAAAACGTGCAAAATCATATGCTTTATCTTGTCTATTTATTATTCAAGATATATTTCCAGAGAACACTACTAACTAGGTCCTCTGTCATCAATCTAACATGTCACAATATATATATATATATATATATAATATATATATATATATATATATATTATATATATATATATTATATATATATATATATATATATTTCACGCTCAATTAATCTTTCTCTCTCATTGTCTCTATTGCTCTCTATCTCTCATTCTCTCTCTCTCTGTCCCGTGTTGCTCTATTTCGCGTTCTCACTCTCGCTATCACGATCTCTCTCTCTCTCTCTCTCTCTCTCTCTCTCTCTCTCTTTCTCTTTCTCTCTCTCTCCCTCTCTCTCTCCCCCCTCTCTCTCTCTATCGCTCGCTCGCTCGCTCTCACCTTACCCACTCTCTCTCTCTCTCTCTCTGTCTCTCTCTCTCTCTTTCTCTCACGCTCTGTCCCCCGCATTTTCTCTCTAGCTTTTTTCTCTCTCGACCTCTCTCGTTTTCACACTATCTCGTTCTCCCTCACTCTCGATATATCTCACTCTCGCTTACTCTCAATTTATTTATTTCTCTCTCTCTCTCTCTCTCTCTCTCTCTCTCTCTCTCTCTCTCTCTCTCTCTCTCTCTTCTTTCTTCCTATGTAAATGTATAATGCTCTTGATGAACGAAAGAAGAGTGATTGGAAGGGCCGAATGTAAGGCGGGCCTGCGTGCCCAATTTGCGACCCTTTTAAAATAAAGTTGATTTTATTTGATTTTATTTGATTTCTCTCTCTCTCTCTCTCTCTCTCTCTCTCTCTCTCTCTCTCTCTCTCTTTCTCGCTATCTGTCTAGTTCCCGCTCTCTCTCTCTCTCTCTCTCTCTGTCTCTCGCTATCTGTCTAGTTCCCGCTCTCTCCCTCTCTCTAATTATGTCTTTCTCACTCCCAGTCTCTCTCTCTCTCTCTCTCTCTCTCTCTCTCTCTCTCTCTCTCTCTCTCTCTCTCTCTCATGACACAAATACATTTGAAAATCTAGTGACAACTGATACACTTGATTGGCAAATACCATGGGGAAGACACAGAGTTAAGCATCTGGATGACTCGGCCACATGACATAATTGAAACAAGAACACAGATCTGATTCCAAATGCTAGTGATTGTGTGAGATGACGAAACATGATCGGCCATGATATCAGCATAGCACTTGATGATTACTCAGCAAGCAGATTCCCAAATCATTGCATTCGTTCATTCTCTCTATATAATCTGTCTCACTCCATCTTGAAGTGGTGTTTCACCAACGGAGATGGGTTAGTATTTGCTTGATGTAGTCTCGTTATCCTCATCTGTTCCCAAGGGGAGTTTTATACTATATTGGTGTGACCTCCAGCAAGAGTTTAATTTCTGTTGCATATGGTTTCATGTATGAGATAGTAGAGGACTGGCGTCAACGAAGTCCAGTTCATAAAGCTGATCTATCAGAGTACATTGAATTCCGTTTCAATTGGTGGTAGTCTTCGTAATCCAGTCTTCGTTAGTCAGAATAATTGAGGTGACAAAAGGCATTATTGTTGTACTTATGTTCTTATTTCAAACATGTCTAGTTTATCTAATGACGAACTTCCCATTTGATGTATTTATATCTTACCTTTACAAAGCAGTCATCTTATAGTGTCGTATCAATGCTCAGAATGATTCCCTATCAATGCTTTCAGATGCCTTGTCATATTAGAACAACCCAAAATAAAGTGGCGAATACATTTCATTTGTTGGAAGTCTATCTGTTCTTCCTTTAGTTGTCTGAGAATGGCATTTTGTAACCTTTCTTGAAATATCCTGTTTAATATTTCCCTGAATATGTCACCTGGGAACTACTGGGCTAGGATTTAGAACAGAGGCGGGGAACGTCGGCACGTGGGCCTTATAAGGCAATAATGTGAAGCTCAATTAGTTCTGTGGCAATTACAATTCGATAAAGCGATACATTGTCCCACTCTTGAAGGAAACATGCCTTCCGTGACACGTAATATAATATTCAATCAATCAATCATGTGCCATGCCGGAAAGCGTGGGCGGTCATGACTCGCTATTTCACTCGATCACCAGTGTCGTGTAGGTCAGTGTTCCTGTCTCGTCCATGCCACGTGGCCAAGCCATCCAGGTATTTTCCTCTCGGTCTTCCTCTTGGGCTGTTCCCTTCGATCTTGCCAGTTGTCACTAAGTTCTCCAATCCATTTCTTCTCATAACATGTCCCAAAAATGTTGACTGTCTACGTCTAATTTCTCTAATCAGTTTACGATGTTCATTTGTCTCTTGTAGTACTTGGTCATTGGTTTTTCTAGTCTGTCCATGGTATTCTTTGCATTTTCCTCAGAAATCACATTTCTGCAGCCATCATATAATATTACATGCGGGGAAACTAAGTGAGACATTTAATTAAACATTAAAGAGCGTGAAAATTTAACAGATACAGTTGGACATCGCTGCTACGCTGTTCAATGTGGAACCAGATTATATGCCTGTTAACCTACAACACGAAATCATTCACCAGTAAAGCGATGATGAGGTGAAAGCTTGGTACAACAACTTCCCATAGCTTGAATTCTATATACGCTGCATAAGCAATGATGAATTTTCAACTTTGAGGATACGTGCATTGAAATATGCATCTATATACGGAACAACTTAAAGCTGTCAGCATTTATTTTCAAAACTCATAATCGAAAAACGTCGACTGCGCTATACTGACCTCGCCAACCCGGAATAGCAGTTGCCAGTGACAGCATCATCATCAGTACCAGGTAACATCACACGTCTGACCAAAGAGAAGCGGTTCCATACATCACATTAGGTGTGACCTAATTAAATGTTATTATCCACTGTCAAAGATCTGAATAAGATTTTACAGAGTTAAGAATATAAGAAATAGAGCTAAGACAGAGACCATTAGAAAACATCAGACAGAAGAGACACAAGTGCTATAAATAGCTTTACAACGGGACACACTTGTGTCAACCAAGAGGGCATTGAGTGTAAGTGAGCGAGGGTTTCCCAAGACACTAGGAAACTCGCCTCGACGAGTAACCATGGAGTACAGGTTACTCTAGTTAACTGACCAGCGTGCTGGGACACCACGCACGCAAGACTCGCCAGCGCACGGAGGATCCAACGTCCGTGTTTGAACACGCAACTAGAAGCGTGGCTCAGACTGCGACTGAGGCGGCTAGAGAGTAGACGTGTTCCTTATGAATACTATAAGTTTATAGACAATAGTGATTGTTAGGCTGTAGATTCCATTCAGTGATTAATAGTATCATTATCACCTCTTCATTGCATCTGTGTAACGTACCATGATGTTTATTGTCAATGAAGTATTCCGCTCGCGGAGCTTGTTTGTAATCAGCTCTAAATAAATTGTATCCCTTTTGCAAATGACACGAGTTATTATTTCGTGTGGTGCAAAAGTAGGGGAGTCCTGAAATACCTGTCGCAAGTAAGTCGCTGACATCCACTAAAAGGCAAAAGACACGGCACCAGGGCCCGATGGGGTCAGGTATGGCCACATGAAGGGTTTGAGCGAAACAGACCTGGAGGAGATGACCGACTGCTTTAACCAGAGCATTAGGACAGCATCAGTACCGCAGGATTGGGTGCACAGCTATCTCATCCATCTCCCAAAACCATTCAAGGATCAGTCAAAGCTTAGCGGCTTTAGGATCATCACCCTTCAAAATACATTTGGGAAGGTTTTAGAGAAGATAGTCGCTGTCAAGCTGCAAGAGGTTTTGGAAAGCGGGAGGCTTCTTCCAAGAGGCCTGGGGAGCTACAGGCCAGGAAAAGATACCTGGTCAAATGCAGCCACTTTTGCCTTTGATGTTTATGAGGGATTCTAGAGTAGACAGGAAACTATGGCGGTAGTGCTTGATCTCGAGAATGTGTACAATAGAGTTCGATATGATATTTTGAGGACCTGCACTGGTGGAGAAGGGGGTCAATCCCTGGTTGGTGAACTGGATAGCAGCCGTCCTGCACTCTCGTCGGGTTGCTCTGCGTCTGGGTGCATGGACCTCAGAGCCACATATTTTAACCCCGGGACTGCCACAGGGATCTGCAATCTCACCGGTGCTCTTTAATGTGTATACGAGCAAGATTGCAAACCTAGAAGCAGCAGGGGTTGGAAGAATACTAACATTTGCAGATGATATTCTTGCATATAGGCAGGGGAGAGATAGGGAGCAAACAGCCAAGGAGTTACAGGCGACAGTAGATAAAGTGATTGACTGGTGCACAGAAATGAGTGCTGTCATCCACCCGGAAAAGGCGGCTGTTTTGTGGTGCTCTCTGGACAACAGGGTTGTAAGAGCTGATGTTCCAAGCCTCGCGATGGATGGTAGAAATGTCAGCAGAGAGAACAAACTGAAGTATCTGGGGATCACATTTGACAGGAGCCTATCCTTCAAGGACCATGTGGAGACGGTCGTGACAAGATCTCAACAGGGACTCAATGCACTTAAAACTATGGCTGCAATGGAAATAGAGCAGAGAATGCTTTTCACACTATACCAGCACTTGATCCTCTCAGTAATTGATTATGGATTAGGTCTGCTCACTGTCTCAGAGAGTCAGCTGGTGACGTTAGAGCGCATACTATGCACTAGAGACACCCCAGTAGTGTGCATGCGTTACATCCTTGGTCTGCCGACTGTTGCTGGTAGGCTCAAGGTGATGCAGGCGAAGGCATACCTCAGAGTAGCAAAAGACACAGACCACCCACTGCATGAGGCGCTGGACGCAGTTAAGGGTCAGCGACTGATAAGAGAGAAATCATGGATGGCTCAGGCGGAGAATACGATCAGACAGGTATGCCCCTTGGAGAACATTAGGCGTGGAGAGGAGTGGGTCAGAGTGCCAGCGGAGCAGTCAGACTTGTGCAGAGTTATAATCACATTAAGCCGGGAGTGCAGGGAGTGGCCAGCAGGGGCCACGGAAGTGGAAATCCAGCAACTAATTCAGGACAATGCTCACTCGAGTGATGTGATTATCTACACAGATGGTTCGGTGTCAAGAGTTGAGAGAAGTGGCTGGGGGTTCATAGCCAAAGCTAATGGTCGATGTTTGGGGCAGGAGAGCCTGGCATATGATACCACAACATCCAGCTTAAGAATGGAAGTGGAGGCAGTCACTGCGGCTCTCCGCTGGATGGAGAATACGACACACACACACACACATCGTGATTGTAACTGACTCAGAAAGCATGCTGACGAGGGTGAGGACGGGCAGACTTCGTGCGGAGTGGCTTGCTTCGCTTCGGAGGTCACGGGTGACAAGCATCGCCTGGATCTTTTCTCCGGGGCATGCCGGTGTGCTGGGAAATGAACAGGCGGACAGATTGGCTGGCTCTGCAGAACTTGGTGGAGTATTGATACATGACAATGCAGACGTGGTTGCGGCCTTGTGGGAGCACGTGCACACCTCGGAGGAGCAAATGGATTACCATGGTCTGGCAAGAATGAGACAACGAGGAGTGACGAGGGGATCTGGCCGACGCTCAACGCTCAGAGGAAAGGCGAGACGGACTTATAATCAGATTGCTACTGGTACTATTAATGTTGGACCTCTTCGCTGGCTGCTGAGGATGGGGACGGAGCACTTATGGGAATGCCCCGAATGCTGTGATGTCGATTCCTAAATCAATCAATCAATCCCCTAAATAGGTCAGCATGGCCACATGGAAAAGAACCCGTGTACGTAAACACCCAGGGTGCTGATGCCGAGGTAAGTAGTTCAACCCCTACACCGGACAGTTGGACTAAAATGTTGACCCATTGTCCTTGACTTGGGGAAGTAAATTACAAGTACCTATGAAGTCAGAGGGGATTCGCCCGATGGCGAGGGGCACGGTGAATAGGGAAAGCTAAGCAAAATTTAGTCCAGCACTATTAGAAGTAGTGTGCATGGACTACGCTTTAGCTCAGAGCGAGCGAGAACAAACAGCACCAACAACCACCGCCACCCCCCCCCCCCCCCCCCCCCACACACACACACACAAACTATCCCTTGTCAAATGAGAAGTCAACAAATATAATTAAGGTACCTTATTCCATCCGCTAGTCTACGAGACACATTTGGGAAAATGTGAGTATCCGTTTAGCTCTCCCCCCCCCCCCCTCCTCCCCCGGAACAGGGTCATGTGTAGTTATGTGTGCAGGTCATGTATGGAGTTGAAGAGGACCCGACAGATAGTTGAATGTTATGGTCTCTACTTACGGTCCCCAACATGGCGGATAGGCTTTTTGAACCGTTAAACCTTTGGAGTGTTTATGCTTCAGGCTAATGTTTGCATTCGAATTTCCTGTTGTTGGACTAGTAGTGCAAGGTTCCATCGCCCTGCTACTGTGTTAAATGCGTGGCGCGACACGGTGAGCTGTAAATTTCGTTTGGAATGTTTTTATATCTGTCCGCGGTTGTTGCGTGAACTGCGTGTTTGGAACGATGGCTATTGACCTGTCGCTTTGAATTGACTGGATCGCATTTTCGGTTCATGAATGCATTTTTCTCGGAGACTCCTGGGGCTATCACGGGAGCTACGGTGTTCGTACTTTGTGCGATGCTTTCAGCGGGCTCCCCTGCCGAAGGGGAGGGAGCCTTATGGGATAAATCCAGGGCAATGAAGTATACCCACTCGACTTTTAATGCAGTAATGTGAGGCTGCTGGTTTTCCAGTGACTGCCGCTTACCTCGATTATGAACTTATTTTCCGTGGAGGACATTTGTGTTGGCATTCTGATGGTGGCATTATGCACAGTGTACCTGTGCGGGCTGTTGGCTTGTCGAGACTCCTGTCTATTCCACTTTTCACATAGGTTAGTGAGGAGAATTTCGTGTGGTATTCACTGGCACATGAACGGATCATAATGGGGACGACCCGTTGCTGTGAAGTTGGAACCGCGACTGACTAACTAAAGAACTAACTAACTATAGTCTCTACTTTCATGACTGTAAGCACATGATCTCTTTTGGGAGACAATGGCTGAGGTCATCGACCAGTATGATCACTGCTAAGAAGGAAAGTAAAGGCAAACTACCTTCTTTACAGATGCAAAGAAAGCTATGTATTGTAGTTTGGCATGGTCGAGACAAGAACACAGAGCTGATCCACGACTTTGGTAATCGTGTAAGATGAAGAAACATGACCGCTTTCACTTACCGGCATGCACATGATGATGATGAGGAATTATATGTTTGACCAAATATAGCAGGCTAAATTTTATACCAATTGTGTATGGCCTGCAAATATTTTATCAATATCCAAGTGGTCCTTAACAGAAAAGTCTCCCACCCCTGGGTTAGCAGTCGAAGTCTTACTCCCCATATTATTAATGTTTACACTACGCCGCATCTAGTTTATTTATATCCACAGTGGAAACCCGATATGACTCATTACCACGCACGCGTTTTGCTAGAATATAATATCAGCGTGACTGCCAAGGTCAATGACTATTGGCCTGTTGAGAAAGTAGAACAAGGAAGTTATGTCATGTCGCTTACTCATTTGTGATATATATTTAAAAATTCGCTTACACGCAGCCCGGCTGTGTTATCACGACTGCTGCGTGGCAGTTTCTCAGGTCTAACGGTGTTTCTAATCGCACGTGTGTGTTGCTTGATCACAAGGTAAAGGTACCTAAGATGTTTTATTTAATGGTAGTTCTACACACGCAATTATCCATTATGATAGGATATTTCTTTTATATATTCAATAAAAGTGGACAGTGCGTGTAAAATATGGCATCAGCCATAATCTTTGTGTTAAATACAGTACTGAGTTTTATGAATCTGCAGCTAACAACTGATTTTTTTTTAATCATCTTTTTCTTTCTTTCTTTCTTTCTTTCTTTCTTTCTTTCTTTCTTTCTTTCTTTCTTTCTTTCTTTCTTTCTTTCTTTCTTCTTCTTCTTCTTCTTCTTCTTCTTCTTCTTCTTCTTCTTCTTCTTCTTCTTCTTCTTCTCACCTCCTTCCTCCTTCCCCCTCATTCTCCTTCCTCCTTCCCCCTCATTCTCTTTCCTCCTTCTTCCTCGTCTGTCTGTCTGTCAGTATAACCACTTCTCTTCGGATTATCTTGATAGATAATGATACAAATGATAATGTATATCTGACCCAGATATGGACGTAACGGACTCACTCACGCTTGACAGAGTGGACAGGGAGAATCAAGGTAGTGTGTGCCGTCTCTGGTCACTCAATGTGCCTATCTGTTGTTCTTATTGACTGTCTGTTTACCTGTCCATCTGTCTGAGTCTTTCTTCCTTCTTTTCATGTCTGGCTTTGTCTATCGCTCTAACTAACTACCAACACATCCTGTCTGTTTCGCAGTCATTTCTTTCTTCTTGTAATGTCCTAAAGTTGTGTCTGTCTACCTTTTCTTTTCTTTAACGTTAAAAATGACATTTACATTTTTAACATTCAGTAAATTTCGATTAACCGTCATCGCCCGGATAGACGGATAGACGGATAACGGGATAGACGGATAATAGAAATCTCGTAATACATATGTGATTTCACTGCGGGCTTGGGACGAAAATGAAAATAAGCTCCTTTAAAAGTGAACACGAGATACATATTGATTTAATTTTACAAAACTCTCTCTCTAATATAAACTTCAATTACAATACATACGTTGGTCAACATGGCAGAATGGATAAACATCCGGTGTGCTGATGCCGAGGTTAGGGATTCAACCCCTACACCGGACATCTGGACTAAAATGTATGTGACTTGTGGAGGTAAATTAAAAGTATCTCTGAAGTCGGAGTGGGTTCGCCTGATGGCGAGGGACACTGTTTATATGGAAAGCTTATCCATACGAAAATTCAGCTTATCCGCACGAAAATTCAGACCAGCACTACCAGAAGTAGTGTGTATGGACTACGCTTGAGTTCAAAGTGACCGAGCGTAAACAAACAAACAATCAAACAAACAAAAAACATCACAAACATACACGCATGTATACACTCTCCCATACACACACGGACACGACACATTAAGGCATAATATATGAGAACGTCAAACACATAACGAGTGTAACGGTTAGGCAGTTTCGCTGGCAATTGAATGAGTACGGTATGATACGGTTCTCTGCCAGCACAAGTCGCTCGCTACGGTAGGGAAAGATTGGTCAATTGTTCCTCCGAGAATGTGATAGTCTCAACACTGTACATACCCACAATAGGTTCATACTTTAGGACTTGTATGTATGTGGGTGGGTGGGTTGTGTGTACGCGGGGTCGAAGAGAGAGAGAGAGAGAGAGAGAGAGAGAGAGAGAGAGAGAGAGAGAGAGAGAGAGAGAGAGAGAGAGAGAGAGAGAAATAGACGGCCGGAGTGCTACTGAATTTTATTCATATTCGTTTCCATTGAATTATCTTATAATTTAAGAGCCGTTGTGTAGATATGGATATTGCATTGAGACTGAAAATTGCAGGGATGAGAAGACTTAGAGGGAGATAATCTAGAAAAGCTATAGTTTGGGAGGTTGTCTGAGATGATTGATTGATTGATTGATTGATTAATTGATTGATTTAGGAAACGACATCACAGCATTCGGGGCATTCCCATAAGCGCTCCGTCTCCATCCTCAGCAGCCAGCGAAGAGTTCTACCACCAATAGCACCAGTAGCAATCTGATTATAAGTCCGTCTTGCCTTTCCTCTGAGCGTCGAGCGTCGGCCAGATCCCCTAGTCACTCCTCGCTGCCTCATTCTTGCCAGACCATGGTGATCTGTTTGCTCCTCCGAGGTGTGCACGTGCTCCCACAATTCCGCAACCACGTCTGCCTTGTCATGCATCAATACTCCATCAAGTTTTGCAGAGCCAACCAATCTGTCCGCCTATTCATTCCCCAGCACACGGGCATGCCCCGGAGAAAAGATCCAGGTGATGCTTGCCATTCATGACCACCGAAGCGAAGCAAGCCACTATGCCCGAAGCTTGGCTATCCTCACCTTCCTCAGCATGCTTTCTGAATCAGTTACAATCACGATGTCTGTGTGTGTGTGTGTGTGTGTGTGTGTGTGTGCGTGTGTGTGCGTGTGTTTGTCGTATTCTCCATCCAGCGGAAAGCTGCAGTGACCGCTTCCACCTCCATTCTTAAGCTAGATGTTGTGGTATCATATGTCAGGCTCTCCTGCACCAAACGTCGACCATTAGCTTTTGCTAAGAACCCACATGCACTTCTCCTACCTCTCAACACCGACCCATCTGTGGAGATAAGCACATCAATCGAGCGAGCATTATCCTGAATTAGTTGCTGGATTTCCACTTCCGTGGCCCCTGCTGGCCACTCCCTGCACTCCCGGCTTAATGTGATTATAACTCTTCACAAGTCTGACTGCTCCGCTGGCACTCTGACCCACTCCTCTCCTCGCCTAATGTTCTCCAAGAGGCACACCTGTCTGATCGTATCCTCCGCCTGAGCCATCCATGATTTCCCTCTTATCAGTCGCTGACCCTTAACGGCGCCCTGCGCCTCATGCAGCGGTTGGAGACATAAATGGCGCTGCTCACAGTTTGTCGCCGCCATTACCCGCATCGCATCCAAACCTCGCTTGGCCTTTGTTATCACCCGGTGCTCATGATACGCATGAATTCGATCAAAACGTATCCCCAGGTAGTTCATTGCCTGCGTTCTTTCCGCCGTCTCTGAACCCAGATTTACAGTTGGTGTTGGAGTGTTGACAATATCGTTATTCAAATAGAACTATCTCACTGTTGCCTTCGTTGGGTTGACAATTTTCACAGATTCCACACACCAAGTGCTTATGCGATTTAATTCTGTTTGTAGATCCACCGCAACTCTAACTCTATCCTTACCCTAACGATACACTAACACATTGTCGGCATATGACAATGCCCCCCCCCCTCCCCTGTCCTCTGATCTGCTCACCGGTAATTCTCACAGTGTAGGCGTTACACATCACCGGAAATAATGGTGATCTATGTGGCAGACCCGGATATATTGCTATTGGTTCAGACGTCCAACTACCACATCTAAAATCTACTTTCCGTTGGAAGAGAGCTTCGGCGATCCAACTAAGGAAGGATGGACGTACTTTGAGTTCAAGAAGCCGAAACATTAAGAAATCCAATAGTACTCTGTTGTACGCATCCACAAGATTAATAGCCACAGTACATGTTTCAATATCTGAGTGGAAACCTGAATAGACATCATTAGCAAAAACTGCTGCGTTGGTCCAGGTTTCTGTGTTTAGACGGTAGCCTCCAAGGGTAGGTGGGAAACAACCTTGCCTCTCTAGCTGACTTGATATTTTCCTAGCAATTAACTTATCCAGCAGCTTGCCTATTGTATTTTGCATGGTTATTACCCGATATCCCTGAATTTATGTGTGGTCTTTGCCAGGCTTTGGCAAGGGAATCAGATAGCTGTGTAACCACTTCTCCTTGATGCTAGGACCCCCAATGCTGTTGTTGTACATATCCGCAAGTTCCTCTAGCTCGTTGTCGGTACACATATTGATGTCGTCATACCTTATATCATCTGCCACTGCTGCGCTGTTTTTTGTTCGTCGAAGCACAGCCCTGATCTCTTTCACTGTCACTGTGTCTTCAACTTCAATGTTCTGGGCCTTACACCTATTTACATCTATCTGAGGTAACCGCCTTGGCAAAATTGCGGCCTCTCATGTCTGTCTGGTTGCTCTGCTCTAGATAGCGTTCAAAAAGGGCTTTGCCCTTTTTTTTCGTCAGACCTCTGCCAGATAAGGTCAGCACTTTGGAAGTCGAGAACACTCTTATTCTTGACTGCCCCATTCATGCTTTTATGTAGTCGCTAGAACAATTTCAATGACTTGTCTGTGCTTATTCTTTGACATAACTCTGCCTGCTTTTCATTTTGAACGACTGTAACCAGGCTGTTGAAATAGCTAACTTGTGTGTCTATCTCTCTTTCCAACTGCACGATAAGACTATGATGGGCAACTCTGTTCTTCTTGGCGTTTTGCCATTTCCTTACATCACCACGCTTATCGATCCAGGTCTTTTCCACCTCACAATTCCACCAAGGTGGCTGCTCCCAGCTATTTTCCTGCCCGAGCGTAAACAAACAAACAATCAAACAAACAAAAAACATCACAAACATACACGCATGTATACACTCTCCCATACACACACGGACACGACACATTAAGGCATAATATATGAGAACGTCAAACACATAACGAGTGTAACGGTTAGGAAGTTTCGCTGGCAATGGAATGAGTACGGTATGATACGGTTCTCTGCCAGCACAAGTCGCTCGCTACGGTAGGGAAAGATTGGTCAATTGTTCCTCCGAGAATGTGATAGTCTCAACACTGTACATACCCACAATAGGTTCATACTTTAGGACTTGTATGTATGTGGGTGGGTGGGTTGTGTGTACGCGGGGTCGAAGAGAGAGAGAGAGAGAGAGAGAGAGAGAGAGAGAGAGAGAGAGAGAGAGAGAGGAGAGAGAGAGAGAGACGACCGGAGTGCTACTGAATTTTATTCATATTCGTTTCCATTGAATTATCTTATAATTTAAGAGCCGTTGTGTAGATATGGATATTGCATTGAGACTGAAAATTGCAGGGATGAGAAGACTTAGAGGGAGATAATCTAGAAAAGCTATAGTTTGGGAGGTTGTCTGAGATGATTGATTGATTGATTGATTGATTGATTAATTGATTGATTTAGGAAACGACATCACAGCATTCGGGGCATTCCCATAAGCGCTCCGTCTCCATCCTCAGCAGCCAGCGAAGAGTTCTACCACCAATAGCACCAGTAGCAATCTGATTATAAGTCCGTCTTGCCTTTCCCGGCTTCGTGGCCTAGAGGTTATGACTTTTCTCCGTAATCTCGCATACTCTCGTCAGGTAACGTGATGACGGTTCAAGTCAGCAGTGGTTCGAATCGCATCGGTAACTTACGGGGTGTGTGAGCCGGCCGCTCAGAAAGCAATGGCAAACTACTGAGCGTAATCTTGCCAAGAGATCAACATACAGCTGAAAGATGCTGGTGTTGACAGCTAAGTCCTGTAAAAGGATATGCTAAAGTTACATCTTGCCTTTCCTCTGAGCGTCGAGCGTTGGCCAGATCCCCTAGTCACTCCTCGCTGCCTCATTCTTGCCAGACCATGGTGATCTGTTTGCTCCTCCGAGGTGTGCACGTGCTCCCACAATTCCGCAACCACGTCTGCCTTGTCATGCATCAATACTCCATCAAGTTTTGCCGAGCCAGGCAATCTGTCCGCCTGTTCATTCCCCAGCACACCGGCACGCCCCGGAGAAAAGATCCAGGTGATGCTTGCCATTCGTGACCACCGAAGCGAAGCAAGCCACTATGCCCGAAGCTTGCCTATCCTCACCTTCCTCAGCATGCTTTCTGAATCAGTTACAATCACGATGTCTGTGTGTGTGTGTGTGTGTGTGTGTGTGTGTGTGTGTGTGTGCGTGTGTTTGTCGTATTCTCCATCCAGCGGAAAGCTGCAGTGACCGCTTCCACCTCCATTCTTAAGCTAGATGTTGTGGTATCATATGTCAGGCTCTCCTGCACCAAACGTCGACCATTAGCTTTTGCTAAGAACCCCCAGGCACTTCTCCTACCTCTCAACACCGACCCATTTGTGGAGATAAGCACATCAATCGAGCGAGCATTATCCTGAATTAGTTGCTGGATTTCCACTTCTGTGGCCCCTGCTGGCCACGCCCTGCATTCCCGGCTCATTTTGATTTACACTCTGCACAAGTCTGACTGCTCCGCTGGCACTCTGACCCACTCCTCTCCTCGCCTAATGTTCTCCAAGAGGCACACCTGTCTGATCGTATCCTCCGCCTGAGCCATCCATGATTTCCCTCTTATCAGTCGCTGACCCTTAACGGCGCCCAGCGCCTCATGCAGCGGTTGGAGACATAAATGGCGCTGCTCACAGTTTGTCGCCGCCATTACCCGCATCGCAGCCAAACCTCGCTTGGCCTTTGTTATCACCCGGTGCTCATGATACGCATGAATTCGATCAAAACGTATCCCCAGGTAGTTCATTGCCTGCGTTCTTTCCACCGTCTCTGAACCCAGATTTACAGTTGGTGTTGGAGTGTTGACAATATCGTTATTCAAAGAGAACTATCTCACTGTTGCCTTCGTTGGGTTGACAATTTTCACAGATTCCACACACCAAGTGCTTACGCGATTTAATTCTGTTTGTAGATCCACCGCAACTCTAACTCTATCCTTACCCTAACGATACACTAACACATTGTCGGCATATGACAATGCCCCCCCCCCCCCCTCCCCTGTCCTCTGATCTGCTCACCGGTAATTCTCACAGTGTAGGCGTTACACATCACCGGAAATAATGGTGATCTATGTGGCAGACCCGGATATATTGCTATTGGTTCAGACGTCCAACTACCACATCTAAAATCTACTTTCCGTTGGAAGAGAGCTTCGGCGATCCAACTAAGGAAGGATGGACGTACTTTGAGTTCAAGAAGCCGAAACATTAAGAAATCCAATGGTACTCTGTTGTACGCATCCACAAGATTAATAGCCACAGTACATGTTTCAATATCTGAGTGGAAACCTGAATAGACATCATTAGCAAAACTGCTGCGTTGGTCCAGGTTTCTGTGTTTAGACGGTAGCCTCCAAGGGTAGGTGGGAAACAACCTTGCCTCTCTAGCTGACTTGATATTTTCCTAGCAATTAACTTATCCAGCAGCTTGCCTATTGTATTTTGCATGGTTATTACCCGATATCCCTGAATTTATGTGTGGTCTTTGCCAGGCTTTGGCAAGGGAATCAGATAGCTGTGTAACCACTTCTCCTTGATGCTAGGACTCCCAATGCTGTTGTTGTACATATCCGCAAGTTCCTCTAGCTCGTTGTCGGTACACATATTGATGTCGTCATACCTTATATCATCTGCCATTGCTGCGCTGTTTTTTGTTCGTCGAAGCACAGCCCTGATCTCTTTCACTGTCACTGTGTCTTCAACTGCAATGTTCTGGGCTTTACACCTATCTGAGGTAACCACCTTGGCAAAATTGCGGCCTCTCATGTCTGTCTGGTTGCTCTGCTCTAGATAGCGTTCAAAAAGGGCTTTGCCCTTTTTTTTCGTCAGACCTCTGCCAGATAAGGTCATCACTTTTTAAGTCGAGAACACTCTTATTCTTGACTGCCCCATTCATGCTTTTATGTAGTCGCTAGAACAATTTCAATGACTTGTCTGTGCTTATTCTTTGACACAACTCTGCCTGCTTTTTATTTTGAACGACTGTAACCAGGCTGTTGAAATAGCTAACTTGTGTGTCCATCTCTCTTTCCAACTGCACGATAAGACTATGATGGGCAACTCTGTTCTTCTTGGCGTTTTGCCATTTCCTTACATCACCACGCTTATCGATCCAGGTCTTTTCCACCTCACAATTCCACCAAGGTGGCTGCTACCAGCTATTTTCCTGCCATGATGATTCCTGCACTTGTTGCGCCTTATTTTACTCACCACATCTTGCCCTGAACTGTCATACTTGAAGGTCTTGACAGTTGAATTTTTCTGCCTGGTTCTGCCGTTCTCCACCAATATGCTGCAAGGGTAGTAGTAGTCGCTGCCATGGTGCACTAGGACACCTCATCTACATATTGTGTATTAACACCCAGTTTCGTTTCCTGAAGCGCTACTATATCGTTTCTGTATGCCAGGCTTCCCGAAATTGGGCCTCGTTGTTTTGCGCTGGCACAGTTCCAATACAGAATACGCGTGTTCTTGAGGCCCAGACGGTCGCATTTTCGCCGTTGACGCCTGGCTCAGGCATGTCGGCCCTGACGTTTACGCCTCGGACCTCGTCAAGTCGGTAGTTTCTTCACCCTTTGTACGGGACATAAATGCCATGATGAAGAAAACCAAAAACACTACACACCACTATATGTACTATACAATAATCTAAACATGATGCGATGAACACTCAAGATTGATTCGCAAAGATGCATGAACTCCGTTGCACCGGCGAAAATTTTGAGAGGGAACTCCTGGCTTACATCCTAGCGCAGAAATTGCACACACGAGATGAAATTATACATCGCCTACGTGAAAAAATTGAGCTGTTTCACAACATACAACCGCCCGCCGCCATCATTACCGTAAGTCATATTACAGACAGACAGACAGACAGACAGACATACAGACAGACAGACAGACGGGCGGACGGGCGGACGGACGGACGGACAGATAGACTGACAGATAGATAGACAGACAGATAGACAGACAGACAGGCGGGCAGGCAGGCAGGCAGGCAGACAGACAGACAGACAGACAGACAGACAGACAGACAGACAGACAGACAGACAGACAGACAGACAGACAGACAGACAGACAGACAGACAGACAGATAGATAGATAGATAGATAGATAGATAGATAGATAGATAGATAGATAGATAGATAGATAGATAGATAGAACTTTATTTTCAAATTGTTAAGAATTGGGCACGCAGGCCCGTCTAACATTCTGCCCTTCTATCACTCTCTTTCATACATTATTTCATTCACACATCAGTCAAGACTAACAAAGAACAGCAACAATATAAAAGATATGCATTATAAAGGCATGCGCAAAATGCGAACATCAAAACTACACGACACAGTAATATTAGATAATGGTCTGACACTTGTTATTAACCATGTGGAATATACTGGCCTACAAAAAGGGGACTGGCTGTTATACTAGGGTTTTGTTATTATTATTATAATTATCTCTATTATTAAGGGGGAAGGTAATTCGTATTGAGATAGTGTTCGAATAATTTGCGATTATATGAATAGGGATTGGTGATGTCTTTGATTTCTTGTGGAAGATTGTTTCAGAGCTGAGCTGCAGAGTACGTTAAGCTTGTTTTGTATAAGTCAATTCTAGGCTTCGGAATGTGTAGTATATTTAAACGTTTACTGTGTCTAGCATTATATTTAAACAATGGCCAAAGGTAATTTGGGGCATTCCGATGCAGGATTTTGTGAATTAGTTTAGCTGTAATGAAAAGCAGGCATTTGCGGAATGGTAGTAACTGAAGGCGTTTATACAGGCTAGGATTTTCAGATAAATGTTTGCTATAAATTAGACTCATGGCCCGTTTCTGGGGTGACTAAAGTCGCTTGGTGTTTGAATTAGAACAACCGTCCCAGATTGTGGAGCAGTAGTCAAAGTGTGTCTGTATATGAGAAGTATAGAATAGTTTCCTTGTGTCCTCATCAAGGAAGTTTTTAATTTTGGCGAGTTGGTAGACTTTTTTCGCTGTTTGTTTAATGAGCGCTTGAACGTGGGAATTAAAGGTTAGGTTTCTATCAATGATTAGGCCTAATGTTTTGTGCTCAATTACACTTTCTACTGGCATGTTATCGATGTGAAGTTGAAGTGATGTGTATGAGCTTAGAGTCTGAAGTCTTTGTCTGGTTGTTAATAACATTGCTTTTGTTTTAGTGATGTTAATTTGCATACGGTTTGAATAGCTCCACCTAACTACATTATTTAATTCTTGTTGTAAAGACGACTCCAGTAAAATTCAGTTTTCAGCGTTTGTGTACACTGTACAGTCATCGGCAAATAGATCGCAGGACGACGAAAGATGCAAAGGTAGATCGTTAATATATATGGCAAATAATAGAGGGCCAAGAATAGAGCCTTGCGGTACTCCAATATTGAAGGTAGTGGTTTGAGACATATATTTATTATGTGATACTACTTGCTTTCTGTTTGATAGAAAAGATGATATTAGAGTGACTATATTAGGGCCAGTTTTCATTGTCTCAAGTTTTTAAATTAAAATAACATGGTCTATCATATCAAATGCTTTCTTGAAATCAATAAACACAGTTCCACATAGACTGTTGTTGTTTATATTCTGGTGCCAATTTTCTATCATGTTTGTTAGGGCCGTATGACAAGAATATTTTGGTCGAAATCCTGATTGGCTGTCAACAATAAGCTTGTTGCGAACTAAATACTGTAATGTTACTTTATGGATGTGTTTTTCTAGTGGCTTAGATAGTGATGATAGTAAGGAAATAGGTCTGTAATTGTTCGGGAGACCATTGTCCAATGAACCAGATTTAAGAAGAGGGTACACTTTAGCGATTTTGAGAGCTGATGGAAAGTGGCCTTTGGTGAGACACTGATTATGTATATAGGTTAGTCATGTACAGATCACTGCCTCAGCACAACGGAGAATCCGGTTGCTGATTCCATCTAACCCAGATGAGGTTGTGTTTTTTAGGTTACTGAGGTAAGTGAATACTTCAGTGATTGTCATTAGCGGTATGTCGGAAGAATATCGCGGGAGCATCTATTCTCGCAAAACGATGACAATAAAGATAAGTTGCAAGGAGAATTAGGTATTGAAGCCTTCAACTGGTCTATGTCAGTTTGAAAAAAATTACTGAATTGGTCGCATGTAATATGATTTGATGGTAAAGAATTTCGGAAGTTATACTTGTTTGTTAAGGTGTTAATTGCCTTCCATCTATCCTTACTATTTGTTTTATCCATTACTAAGTTCTTAAAGTAATTTTTCTTTTCCTGTTGTATGTTATATTGAACTTTGTTTCTAAGAGTACGGTATGCACTGAGATACCGCTTTTTATGTGATTTATCTCTGTCTCTCATAATTTCAAGTATTTCCTGGGTGATCAAAGGTGGCTTGACGTGGTGTTTTACTCGAACTTCCTTGACTGGCACATGTCTATCAAAAACATCAATAAAGGTTTTCATCCAGAATTCCAGAGTATCATCCGGGTCAGGAAGCTGATAAACATTGTCTAGAGGTGAACTGAGCAAGTCCTGTAAAAATGCGTTTTGGTTGAAATTTTTGTAATTTCTATATTTTACACTTATGTGTTTATGTTTAGGAGTATTAATTCCTTTTTCTCTTTTTCTCTTTTCTCAATGTCTCTGTTTAAAGTGGGGAGTGAAGACCCCCTCACTCAGAGTATTAACGCGATAAAAAGTATTATAAAAGATATCTAAGTGTCAATCTCTGTGACTTCAATACGAGTCAATGTTTACAGCCACGTACAATCTAATACGTTGCTATATAAATCAATAACCAAGTATGCGCATAAACTTTCTAGGAGAGGTTCTTTCTTGTACCGCGATCCGGTGTTGCTTTGTGCTGAATTGCTAGTAAATACCAGGCTGTGTTGGTCCTTGGTACAGTGACATCATAAATGCCTGCCGAAGTGAAGCTGGGCTAAACCGTGTGAGGTATAACAACTCTGGGTTACAATGGAATGGATACTGTTGATTTCTCACGGGTTTGTAACGAATTCCATCTACAGGCTCTGATTCGTGGCTAACAGGAGGCTGTGGTGGCACGTTGTTGTTACTACTTGATTGATCCTTGCTGTGGAGAAGAGGGAACGTATCTTTATAATTATCACCCTCCTGTGTGAAAGAGGGCGTATTGTACGGATTTGGTGTGGTGGAAATGTTCCGTCTGGCTTGGATATCAGGTGCCGTGGTTATGAGTGGTCTGCTCTCTTCTGGCCTATTGGTACTTGATGTGGCGGCAGTATGTCGTCTGGCTTGAGTTTGAGGTGGTGTAGCTAAAAGTGTCCTACGCGATTCAGTATTGGATGTAGGTTGTATACTTTCAGGGTATTTAATATTTTTGGCGAGCAAGCTGGTGCCCAATGTAGACAAATGTACTTGATCCTCATAAAGTCACATTTTAGGTGCTCCTGACTGTGAAGTAATCACCGGTGTGTTGTTGATGAACTGTATGTTGTTGTGAGAACAAAACTTCTGCAATATGTTGTTATTTATGTCAGCTAGACGACGCTGGAATCCATAACTCGGTGATATGATGGAGGAGAAGAAAATGGACGAGTTAGGAAAAATGTGACGTAATCCGTTCAAGAGCGCCAGCAGTTGAGATGTTGTGATTTACTGGTTGTTCATGGTGTCATTGATACCAATATGAACGCTTGCCCTTTGTACATTAAGATTTACAGCCAACTCCTAATCTTGTCTGTTAGCCGGTCAACACCAGTCCCAGGCAATGGAATTATGGAAACAATGTCTTTGTCTGTAGTAGCCATCCGGTCGCTGTATAGACCTTTCATTAGAGAGTCGCCTATTATAATGTGTATACAGTCGGGTCGTGCTGTCTGCACATGTTGGTTGTCAGTACGCCTTGCTCGTTGTTTCTCCCATTTAGCAGCAGTCTGTACGTCTCCATGTGACTCTCCCTGTGTTTCCTGGAGGCGTGTGTTGTCTGTTGGCAGTGCACTATAGCACTGTACGTTTTCTGACAAATTTTCTGTTGCTTATTTTTACACCAATGGGATAGACTGCTTGTAGCGTTTTATCTTCCTTTGCACGTTGAGGTTTTTCCGCGTCTTGTTTTGTTATTTGTTTTTGGTGAAACTGGGCTTCAAGATTCTCCGAAGTTGATACAGCTACTTGGGAATTACACGCTTGTTCAGTTGGGTTGGTGGTGGACTCGTGCTGTAAAGTTTCTATTATTTTTCTTAGCAACAGATATTCCTCTCTCATGAGCGTGATTTCTGCTTTGAGAGCAGTGTAGTCACGGCTGGTCTTGCTATTAGCTTCAATGTTCGCTGTAACAGTAGCAGTGAGTGCCTTTAAGGATTTTTCTATTACCTCAATGCGCCTATGACAATCGCACGATTGTCCATTGATAGTTGGCGTGTTATCTAAGGCTGGTATTTCTTCTGCTACTCTTACGTTGGTCTCAACGTTGTTTTGGAGGTGCTCCATTGGATATTCAATGGCCAAGAGTACTGATGGGGTAACTGACCTCTTGTTGATGGTATTGTCCTGTTCATTCATTGTATGTGTTAGTTGAGAAACATTGTCTGCTATGATGTCCACAGCTGTAGTTGTGGGCTGTGTAGATTCTGAGTCCTCACTCAAGACGAGCATGTTGATGATATCTTGTGTCTTTGATATGTCTCTACTCGTGAATGTAAGTATTGAGTTCTCCAGCTCGACAAAGTCTAATTTTAGCCAAGAGTTAATGTTTTCAACGCTGCCCTGAGCTAGTAACTTGTTCTTCGAATGATATTAATGTATTGTAAGGGCTGGCGTCGTAATCAGATCTTCCACGTAGGCCCCGCTTCTATCTTGTCTGTGTTGGATTCGTTCAGGCTTGTAATAATTGATGAGGCACGCTCGAAATGCCTCATAATGGAGTGTATTGTTAAAGGATACTGTAACACATTGGCCAGAGTTGGTGTGTTGGACGACTCGGCCGACTGGATTCGCACACCTGGCTAGCTTGGTCTTCACCGCCTTCACTTTGTTTAGTGTGTATGGTTTATTCACGGCCGATCGTAAAGCGGATCTTGTTTTAACACCAGTCACCTATAGAGAGGCCTCTCCTATAGATGACATTACTGCATCATGTTATCAAATCCGTTTGAAGATTGCAGCGAACTCATTGTAGTCTAGACGCGTCGCGGGCTATTTGAAGTCATGTGTTGCGGTTCGTTTGTTTTGATAATTGAGGCAATAACACAGAGCTGACCAGGAACTTGCGATATTGTGTGCTGGCGACTTACCACGCGCTAGTCAAGCATGGTTTAATCACACGTTGTCGTTACTCGATAATTGGTAGGTTTCAAAATTGAATGACCTTACCGTCCATTTATCAAAGAAATCCTCATTTCACTAAACCACAGTCACATAAACTTAAGATATTAATTCGTATTAGATCCAGTTTTAGAACTAACACAATGATATACACAGCATCTCGATTGAAATAGTCAAAACTTTGATAAATTCTATAAAAACTGGGATAGCTTAGACAGACAGACAGACAGACAGACAGACAGACAGACAGACAGACAGACAGACAGACAGACAGACAGACAGACAGACAGACAGACAGACAGACAGACAGACAGACAGACAGACAGACAGACAGACAGACAGACAGACAGACAGACAGACAGACAGACAGACAGACAGACAGACAGACAGACAGACAGACAGACAGACAGACAGACAGACAGACAGACAGACAGACAGACAGACAGACAGACAGACAGACAGACAGACAGACAGACAGACAGACAGACAGACAGACAGACAGACAGACAGACAGACAGACAGACAGACAGACAGACAGACAGACAGACAGACAGACAGACAGACAGACAGACAGACAGACAGACAGACAGACAGACAGACAGACAGACAGACAGACAGACAGACAGACAGACAGACAGACAGACAGACAGACAGACAGACAGACAGACAGACAGACAGACAGACAGACAGACAGACAGACAGACAGACAGACAGACAGACAGACAGACAGACAGACAGACAGACAGACAGACAGACAGACAGACAGACAGACAGACAGACAGACAGACAGACAGACAGACAGACAGACAGACAGACAGACAGACAGACAGACAGACAGACAGACAGACAGACAGACAGACAGACAGACAGACAGACAGACAGACAGACAGACAGACAGACAGACAGACAGACAGACAGACAGACAGACAGACAGACAGATAATGCAATATTGTCCATATTAAGTTATCTTCTATCTACAAGCCCTATATATTGATAATGTAATATTGTCCATATCTCCGTGACGAAGGTGTTTCGGACGCGATTGGTAACCCCGTATATCCGGGTTCGAAACACAGCGGTGCTGGTTTTTTTTCAAAAAAAGGTATAGGTACCAGTCGTTCAGAAAGCAATTGCAAACTACTGAAAAATCGTGCCCAGAAATCGCGAACAGCCACAATGCTGAGGTTGACTGCTACATCTTATGAAGGACATGCAACTAAATAATAATATTGTCCATATTAAGTTATCTAATCTACCAGCGCTACATATTGATAATGTGACATTGTTAATATTAAATTATTCTCTATCTACAAGCTCTACATAATAATTATGTAATTTTGTCCATGCCCGCTCCGTATCGATGGGGTTACGGACGCAGTTCGTAATCTCGCATACCCGAATTCGAAACACAACTGCGTGCGATGTGGCTGTATACCACATTGCGTTGGTTTTTACAAAACGGTATGGGTGCCGGTTGTTCAGAAAGCAATGGTAAACTACTGAACGTAATTTTGCCGAGAGATTACAACGGCAAAGAATGCTAGTGTTGACTGCGACGTCATGTAAAGGATATGCAACTAAATTTTAAATACGTTCCATGTTAAGTTATTCCCTATATACCAGCCCTATGTATTTATAATGTAATATTGTCCATACAACTGAATAAATTGTGGAGGGGGATAGACAGAACTACAAAAATTAGATTTGTAAGAGCATGCATCTTTCCCATAGCAACGCATGTCTTTGAGACCTGGACAACAAGCTGAATAGCGCATGAATGCCTTTGGAGATAAATGCTGTAGACGGGGTCTAAGAATATCTTGGTAAACAACAAAAAATGCACCGAAACTTCAAGAGCTGAATATTGAAGTCGGTTGGATGTTAAATACGATAAAACAGAGAAAATTGAAATATTTGATCACTTGAAACATCACGGAAGTTTGGAGAGAACAATAATTGAGGGGTATATGCCTGGGAAGAGAGGAAGAGGAAGGTCAAAGAGAAGATGGGTGCAGGATGTGGCGGATGGTCTCCAGATGGGTTTATCGGACGCGGGACATCTTGCTTATAATCAAGAGGTTTTCCAGAGGGGTTTTATGGGAGCGATGTTCTGCTAAGGACATGCTACCGAATGAATGAATGAATGAATGAATGAATGAATGAATGAATGAATGGAATATTGTTCATATTAAGTTGCCCTATATCTATATACTAGGTTCATATATTTACATGTAATATTGTCCATATTAAGTTGTCACATGCTTATCTACCAGGTCGATATATTGATAAAGTAATATTGTCCATGTTAAGCTGTCACGTGTCTGTCTACCAGGTCAATGGGAGGCTGAGTACAGTTATGGGGGAGAGGCTGACCTCTACCGACATTATGACAGTTGTATCAAGAATCCAGGTCACAAGAACTTTATACCTGTAGACAAGTTCGGTATAGATGATCTTCCCGAGGGGTACCGTGACACGGATATTGTGGATTATATCCGAGCAGTGTCAGATCTGACAGTTCGTGTGACAGTTAAATATGTCAGTGACAGGAGACCAGAGAATGTTCCTGAAACTGACAACCCGTATCCAGGCTATGCTGACAGAGGACACGAGAAGATGACAGTAGGGACCGGATGGGTCCATCATGTACATATCTTCTGTGACAGTAAGGGAGGCACTTGTAAGTGTAAGGATTGTCGGGACTCTTCTACACCGGAGACGAAATTTGCCATTATTGACATAGCAACCGCAACCCATGTTGTCTTTGACGACCAGGAGGGAGAACACGCCACTTGTCATCTATTCTTTGATAGAGGAATGACACCAGACTCCTGTAGTGGTGTCATCACACTGACAGGTATGTCTTCCAGACATAGTAACATCCAGACAGACTGGTGTTACCTGCAACACTTCACCCACGACCTGGATCTTGCACATATGCTTGAAAAGAAATGGAAACTCAGAGATAAACTCGTGAGTACAATCTCCAAAAAACTGCCACGGATCAGCAATTACAAGCGTAAACCTAGTGATGTAGAAAAGCAGCCTTTGTTGTTCATAGTATCGCACCCTCACGGGTGTAGGAAACACATCAGCATAGGTCGCTGGATTAGTGTTTATAGCGCAAGGGCAGATGTGTTTACCTACCAGTACACTACAGCCACGTGTCCTGGGTCCAGTGGAGCTCACGTTTATATGCCACATGAGTTCTCACCATTAACCATTAATGCAGGGTGGTCAAATTACCCAGGAAGCCATTGCGGGGCGTCGGATGTGCAGCCAGGTATCAATTACTGTCACGCTGAAAGAGGTGAGTAATACTTATGAACACATGACGAGATGACATGTTTACAAATAAACTTGTGTGCACATGGTCTACATGTTTTGTTTGCAAATAAACTGTTGTGTACACATACACTGAAAATAACTTATCTGGCTGGCTGGTTAGTAAACAGATCACCTTAAGTGCACATTGAACTGTTATTTTAAGTTTAAGTTTAAGTTAGTCTACACGTGTTTATCTCCTATGGGTATCCTCCTCGGCATGTAGGGACTGAAGGCACCGGTTTCGTGTTGGTTGAATATGTTTCTTTAAATTCCCCCATGACGCTCTAGACTAGCTTCACCAGTTTGTCTTGAAGCTTTTGCAGTCTGGTAAAGTTGCAGAATCGCGACCGTCCGTTGAGTCATGCGTCGTCTTGACTGCCTGGGGGCGTTCATGGGGTCACCCTGGTCTATTGCTCGTCCGTTGTCTACAGCAGCTAGGCCAACAAGCCTATCTGTGAGTTTGTTTCCTCTTACACCCGGCGTGGCCTGGTGCATACATCAAACTGATTTTAATCACTTTTATCCTCAGAGATTCAAACCATTACCATCTGGACTTTAACCTACTAGAGCTTCCTTAGTATACTCATGGAGTCCTTGAGAAAAAATGCATTGCATACAAATAAAGTTGTATGCATACATGAAATAGTTGGCATATTTACAGACAACGTATTGTGTAAACATTATAATGATGACATATTTACATTTAACACGATGTTCACACTTTAACTAAATGACATGTTTACACATATAAATGGCTGTTAACACATGAACCACATCACATGTGTAAATGTAAATGTATTTACTCATTTATACACATGAAGAAGGCAATGTGCCTACATACAACTGACAAGTTTATATGAAAACATGACATTAGTAAGTAAAGTAAAGGGCTCGTATATTCTCCTTAAGTCACATTTGGCATATGGTGCTAGGTCCGTATGTTTTATAACCCTATCGGCACTCAGTAGGTGATGTCAGTATCACGCCAGCGATTTCCTAGAACATTTCTGGTATCCAATTTAGGCGGAGTCAACGGGGATCCCAGATCAATTTTAAAATCTCAAGTCCGCCATGCTTTCAATTGAACCCGTAACCTGTGAGTTAAACCCATGTACGAGCTACCAAAGACGCTGAAAGGTAATTCATGGGGGCTCGTCCGGGAGCATGAATTACCTGTCAGCGTCTATGTAGCTCGTGTAATTGGGTTCAACTGACAGGTTACACATGTACAAGAAATCGTCAAATCAATGTGTATAGTAATCTATTTAAAACATTATATCAGTTTACACAACAAGATTACAATTATAACAATAATATCGCACAGCGCTCCGCAATACTCTCGCGCATTCACAATTCGAGAATCAGCTTACACTCTAGCGCACATACTAATCATTGCCACAATCACTCGCATTAGCAAAACACTTGTATCATATATTCGGGTCTCTCTCTCTCTCTCTCTCTCTCTCTCTCTCTCTCTCTCTCTCTCTCTCTCTCTCTCAAACAGTCAGACATCCTCCCTCAATCACAGTCTCGTCCCGTCTGCCGCTTCTTGCTCAGGCCAATCGTCACGTGGTCCTTGACCTCGTGCCGTTGGTGATAGTTGTGCTGGGTTAAGACTCTCGTCAATAATGATGTCATCCTGTCCTTCAACCGTCTGTTGATGGTAGGCGTCCTACGTCGTGCCGTCCAAGGTTAAACTGTCCTGTCACTCAAGGGCACAGTCCTGTCATTCTACCCCATGCCCTGTCTATTCATGGGCGTATTGTCCTGTCCACTCTACCCGTACTCTACCCGTACTCTACCCCTGTCCTATCTCTGTCCTCTGTACTCTATGTCCTACCTTTGGGACCCAGACACTGGTGCTAGAAACAAAGGCGGATAGACATAGGGTCTTTCAATCCAAATGGTACCTGTGAGTTGCTGCAGACAGGGATTGTCCCCTGCGTGAAACCATGGGTATGGTCAAGGGTCATAGACTAAGACGAAGTAGGTCCTTAATGGCGAAGGTAGAAATATCTATACGTCAGGTGTGTGATCTAGAGACCATCAATCGTGAAAAGCCTGGGTTAATGTACCGGAAGACATGTCGGACTGTCACAATGTAATAGTAACACTGGGACGCGAGTGCAGAGAATGAACGGCGGGTGGCACAGAATTTGAGGTGCAACAACGTATCCAGACTAACACACATGAAGGTAACATAATGATCTACACCGATAGGTCAGTGCAGAGAAACAGACGGAGTTGTTGTGGTTTCATTGCAATGGCTAATGGACGATTCTTGAAAATGGGGATTCTGGCATAAGAAACTACGACCTTCAGCATGATAATGGAGTTGGAAGCAGACACAGTGGTATTCCGTTGGTTAGAGGAGACCTCTGCAACACACATTGTCTTCATCACTGGTTCAAGGAGTATGCTTAGTAAGGTGGAGAAAGGAATATTTCGTATGGAATGGCTCACCTCTCTTCAGAGGTCACAGATTGTGAGAAATGTAATGATTTTTTTTTAACCCTGGCCACGCGGGAGTGCGCGGGAATTAACAGACTGATAGGCTGGCAGGGAATGCACCTCTTGGTGGTCGATTACCTATGGACAAGGGAGAGGTGGTCGTGCGCCTGTGAGACCAGGTGGAGAAGGTGGGGAACATATTGAGAACCCGTATGTGGAAAGTTTGAGATTGCGGGGGATCGGTAGGGGTTCTCGAAGAATCTCAAAACTGAGAGGGAAGACCAGGAGAACGTTCAGTCAGATAGCGGTCGGAACGATTAGTATTATGATTCTTCGCTGGCTGTCGAACGAGGGGACGGAGCGCGTGGGGGAATGTTCTAAGTGCAGCGATGTCGGTTACTAGCTCAACTCATCTCAACTTGACGAAATGTTTACATATAGTGTGTTGTGTAAACAATAACTAGAAGACATGTTTACGTATGTGTTGCTTACACAATAACTAGACGAAATGTTTACAGAAAATGTTTAGATAGTATTTTGCGTACACATGAACTTGGCGATATTTTTATACATATGTAACATAGGGGTCGTTGTGACACGGCACCAAACACGCTCTTGTAACAGAGTGATAGCATCATCCTGGGTCACAACTCTGTCCTCTTCCACAAATGTTGACCTTTAACACTCGACGATGTCTACTTTCAGGCCCGTAATCCCATAAGTGGTAGTCTACTAGTTGTTCCATCAATCTTCTTTGATAAATTGCTTCGCGTCGTATCATGTTGATTTAGTGGGACTTGCGTAATGACATATACATTGAATTCATCATAACTCTTGTTGGAAACCTCAGAAAATATGATGGTTCAATATTCAAACTCTACAAAATAATTCCAGTATCGCCGTTTCTCCTTTTATCATTTTTATTTATTCACAGTTAAAACTGCGTGAGTATGAAGGCAATTCACATACTATCATTTATAGAATTTTCACATCGTCGAACACTAAGCAAATTTGATATTTACAGATTATAATATAATTACTTGATTATCCTATAGTCTTATTCTTTATGATGTTGTCCATTATTGCCATGAATCTTAAACACGTCCGTTCCCTGTGGAGACCTAGCTAAAGATGTCCTTATAAACAACCAAATCCTCGATGTTCTTGTTGTTGTTGTCAATTTCGTCACTACCCCCAAATCTCCTACGTAAAAGCCTCTCGGTGCGTTCTCGTGCACGAGGGACGGGAAGAAAACGCCCACTTGTCAACATATGCTTATACACCCGTGGATTCCTTAAGTCACTGTCACTAATATAATCAATATGACCTATCCTGTTACATATAATTTGTTGCGTACACATGAATTAGACGATAATTTTTACAGATACTATATTTCGTGTACACTGACTGGACAACATGTTTACAGCTAATTTGTAGTTTACACATGAACTAGACGAAAGGTTACAGATAATTTGTTGTGCACACATGACCTAAACGAAATGTGTGTAGATAAAATATTGCATACGATGTATACAACAGAATGTTTATTCCATGCAGATTATCGAATGGAGCAACGCAATGATGCACCCGAGAACATGTTACCGCTGTATGGAGGTTTGTTGTAGTTTTTACTCTTATTGGTGCTGTAGTTGTAACTCTAAATTATGTTGCAGTTGTTACTCTAAGTAATCTTGTAGTTAGTTAGTCGACAGATCAGCCTCATTGCACATCGAACGATTTAGTCCATAAGTGCTCGGATCCCCTCTTCAGTAAATCCCGCAGCGGGTAGCAATTGACGACACCAGTTCTGTGTTGGTTTATTCATCATCTTTGGCTTCCCGCGTAGTGTTTTTGTTTGGCCACACCTCTTTTAATTTGCTGTTCTCGCAGTCTGACCAATGGTTATAGATTCACAGTTATCACTTGGTTCTCGCACTTATTTCTCATAGAGCATTCAGAATGTCGGCCTGGTGCATGGCTCGTCCGCCTTTCAAAGTAGCCTTACCTGCAAAGTTTGTCATCCTGCTCATTTCCTCGTGAAATTGATAATTGTGAATTGTGAATGAGAGAATTGTGAAACTGCTTACTGTCCCTTAAGCTAAGCCATTTATGCTCTAACTAATATGTTTACAAATTAAATGTTGTGTAAAATGAAATAGATGTGAATTTTACAAGCAAATTGTTGTGTACACATACACTAGACATGAGTACAAATAGAATGTTCTTTAAAATAAAAACAGTAGTTGACATGCTTACAAATCAACTCATTACCTAGCCATGTTTACATATAGTGTCGTGTAAATATACAACGTGGCATGTTTAAATATAAACTTTTGTGTACGTTTGAAATGGATATGTTTACACACTGTCGGTTATACATAAATGAACTAGGCTGTTATGTATACATGCAATAAACACATGTTTACAATAAAACTGGGTGTCATATTTACAGATGAACTGTTTTACACACACATTTGATTAAAATGTTTACATATATACTGTTTTATACACAAACATCTGATAATACGTTTACAAATAAACTTGTATACACATAGATCTGACTAAATGTTTACAGATAAACTATTTTATATACATGGATCTGACTAAACGTTTACAGATAAACTGGTTTATACACAAAAATGAGAAGGCACTTTTACACATGTACACATAAATCTGAAATGTTTACAGATAGACTGTTCTATACATGTAAACCTGATGAAATGATTATAAACTGTTTTATACACATACATCTTATTAAATGTTTACAGATAAACTGCTTATACACATACATCAGATTAAATGTTATCATATAAACTGTTTTATACAAATAAATCAGATTAAATGTTTACATGTGAATTATTGTAAGAAAAACGCATATTGTAGAATGTTATTCCTGTACAGATTTCCGAATGGAACAACATAATATTGCTTCCGAGATCACGCTTGCCGCTGTGTGGAGGTTTGTTGTTGTTGTTGTTACTCTAAGTAATGTTGTATTTGTAGCTCTAACTGATGTTGTAGCTGTTGCTTTTACCGATGTTGTATATGTTACTCTATGTGATATTGTAGTTGTTGCTCTAAGTAACGTTGTAGCTGTTACTCTAAGTGATGTTGTAGTTGTTAATCTAAGTTATATTATAGTTGTTCTCTACATAATGTTGTATGTAGTTGTTCCTCTAAGTGAAGTTGTAGATTTTACACTAAGTAATGTTGCAGTTGTTACTCTAAGTGATATTGTAGCTCTTACTCTAAGGGATGTTGTAGCATTTGCTCTAAATTAAGGTGAAGTTGTTGCTCTACATGATGTTGAAGCTGTTACTCTACTGATGTTGTAGTTATTGCTCTACATGATGTTGTAGTTGTTGCTCTAAAAGATGGTGGAGTTGGTGCCCTACATGATGTTGTAGTTGTTGCTCCAAGAGATGTTGGAGTTGTTACTCCAAGTGATGATATAGTTGTCCCTCTAAGTGATGTAGTTTTACCCTAAATGATGTTGTAGTTGTCCCTCTAAGTGATGTTGTAGTTGTTACCCTAAATTATGTTGTATTTGTTACTCTAAATGATATTGCTAGTTGTTACTTTAAATAATGTTGTAGTTGTTACTGTAAATGGTTTTGTAGTTGTTCCTCTAAATGTTGTAGTTCGTATTCTACATGACGTTGTGGTTGTTCCTCTAAGTGATGTAGTTGTTATCCTAAATAATCTTGTTGTTGTTACACTAAATAATAGTGTAGTTGTTACACTAAATGATGCTGTAGTTGTTACTCTAAGTAGTGTTGTAGTTGTTATCCTAAATTATGTTGTAGTTGTTACTCAAAGAGATTTTTGAGTTGTTACCCTGGAGATGTTGGAGTTGTTACTTCAAGAGAGGTTGGAGTTGTTACTCTAAGAGATTTGGTGGTGTTACTCTAATAGATATTGAAGTTGTTACTCTAAGATAAGTTGTGGAGTTGTTCCTCTACGATATGTTGTAGTTGTTACACTAAATAATGTTGTAGTTGTTACTCTAAATAGTGTTGTAGTTGTTACCGTAAATGATGTTGTAGTTGTTACTCAAAGAGATGTTTGAGTTGTTACCCTGGAGATGTTGGCGTTGTTACTTCAAGAGATGTTGGAGATGTTACTCTAAGAGATATTGGAGTTGTTACTCTAAGATATGTTGTGGAATTGTTCTTCTACGATATGTTGTAGTTGTTACACTAAATAATGTTGTAGTTGTTACTCTAAATAGTGTTGTAGTTGTTACCGTAAATGATGTTGTAGTTGTTACTCAAAGAGATGTTTGAGTTGTTACCCTGGAGATGTTGGCGTTGTTACTTCAAGAGATGTTGGAGATGTTACTCTAAGAGATATTGGAGTTGTTACTCTAAGATATGTTGTGGAATTGTTCCTCAAAGATATGTTGTAGTTGTTACACTAAATGATGTTGTAGTTGTTACTCAAAGAGATGTTTGAGTTGTTACTCTGGAGATGTTGGAGTTGTTGCTCCAAGAGATGTTGGAGTTGTTACTCTAAGATATTTGTTGGTGTTACTCTAAGAGATATTGGAGTTGTTTCTCTACGATATGTTGTAGTTGTTACACTAAATGATGTTGTAGTTGTTACTCTAAATAGTGTTGTAGTTGTTACCCTAAATGATGTTGTAGTTGTTACTCAAAGAGATGTTTGAGTTGTTACTCTGGAGAGGTTGGAGTTGTTACTCCAAGAGATGTTGGAGTTGTTACTCTAAGAGATTTGGTGGTGTTACTCTAAGAGATATTGGAGTTGTTACTCTAAGATATGTTGTGGAGTTGTTCCTCTACGATATGTTGTAGTTGTTGCTCTAGATGATGTTGTAGTTGGTACTCTGAATGAAGAATTTATCAGTGCCAAGAAAGCTAGACACTACGTGGATATTTATGATCATGCATTGAAACAATGCCCTGTCTATAACGACACGCATAACTACACTATCCATGGAAGTATAACATGTTCAATGAGTTAATCGCACTTCTGGGACGCAGAGGTGTTTCCAAGGCACCAGGGCTGGGTTCTATACTGGCCAAAACCTATTGACTGCGTCCTCGCCGAGCGTCCTGGGCAACAGGTCCCTTTGGCGTCCTGGCTAAAGTCAGTAGGATCGTTGATTCCTCAGAAGTCGGAGAGTATCTGCCTGCACGGCGAGAAACCACCAGTCTGTACACCAATAAGCCAGATACGGGACAACGGATACTCACTCAAACCTCCGACATACAGGACTTCGCGCTGGAGTTCACAGCCAGCGAACACAAGCAAGCAAGCAAGCAATCGCACTTCTAAGAAGACTTGACATCATTTCATGTACTAGCTGAACGAACGAACGAACGAACGAACAAACTTTATTTTCAAAGGGTTAAGAATTGGGCACGCAGGCCCGTCTAACATTCTGCCCTTCTATCACTCTCTTTCATACATTATTTCATTCACACATCATTCAAGGCTAACAGAGAACAGCAACAATATAAAAGATATGCATTATAAAGGCATGGGCAAAATGCGAACATCAAAACTACACGACACAGTAAAATTAGATAATGGTCTGACACTTGTTATTAGCCATGTGGAATATACATGGCCTACCAAAAGGGGACTGGCTGTTATACTAGGGTTTTCTTATTATTATTATTATCTCTATTATTAAGGGGGAAGATAATCCGTACTGAGATAGTGTTCGAGTAATTTGCGATTATATGAATAGGGATTGGTGATGTCTTTGATTTCTTGTGGAAGATTGTTCCACAGCTGAGCTGCAGAGTACGTTAAGCTTGTTTTGTATAAGTCAATCCTAGGCTTCGGAATGTGTAATATATTTAAACGTTTACTGTGTCTAGCATTATATTTAAACAATGGCCAAAGGTAATTTGGGGCATTCCGATGCAGGATTTTGTGAATTAGTTTAGCTTTATTGAAAAGCAGGCGTTTGCGGAGTGGTAGTAACTGAAGGCGTTTATACAGGCTAGGATTGTCAGATAAACGTTTGTTATAAATTAGACTCATGGCCCGTTTCTGGAGTGAGTAAAGTCGCTTGGTGTTTGAATTAGAACAACCGTCCCAGATTGTAGAGCAGTAGTCAAAGTGTGTCTGTATATGAGAAGTATATAATAGTTTCCTTGTGTCCTCATCAAGGAGGTTTTTAATTTTGGCGAGTTGGTAGACTTTTTTCGCTGTTTGTTTAATAAGCGCTTGAACGTGGGAATTAAAGGTTAGGTTTCTATCAATGATTATGCCTAATGTTTTGTGCTCAATTACACTTTCTACTGGCATGTTATCGATGTGAAGTTGAAGTGATGTCTGTGAGCTTAGAGTTTGAAGTCTTTGTCTGGTTGTTAGTACCATTGATTTTGTTTTAGTGATGTTAATTTGCATACGGTTTGAATAGCTCCACCTAAATACATTATTTAATTCTTGTTGTAAAGACGACTCCAATAAAATACAGTTTTCAGCATTTGTGTACACTGTACAGTCGTCTGCAAATAGATCGCAGGACGACGAAAGATGTAAAGGTAGATCGTTAATATATATATGGCAAACAATAGAGGGCCAAGAATAGAGCCTTGCGGTACTCCAATATTGAAGGTAGTGGTATGAGACAGACATTTATTATTTGATACTACTTGCTTTCTGTTTGATAGCAAAGATGATATTAGAGTGACTACATTAGGCCAATTTTCATTGTCTCAAGTTTTTTAATTAAAATAACATGGTCTATCATATCAAATGCTTTCTTGAAATCAATAAACACAGTTACACATAGACTGTTGTTGTTTATATTCTGGTGCCAATTTTCTATCATGTTTGTTAGGGCCGTACGGCAAGAATATTTTAGTCGAAATCCTGATTGGTTGTCAACAATAAGCTTGTTGCGAACTAAATACTGTAATGTTACTTTATGGATGTGTTTTTCTAGTGGCTTAGATAGTGATGATAGTAAGGAAATGGGTCTGTAATTGTTCGGGAGATCATTGTCTAATGAACCAGATTTAAGAAGAGGGTACACTTTAGCGATTTTGAGAGCTGATTGAAAGTGGCCTTTGGTGAGACACTGATTATATACATAGGTTAGTGATATACAGATCACTGGCGCAGCACAACGGAGAATCCGGTTGCTGATTCCATCTAACCCAGATGAGGTTGTGTTTTTTAGGTTACTGAGGTAAGTGAATACTTCAGTGATTGTCATTAGTGGTATGTCGGAAAGAATATCGCCGGAGCATCTATTCTCGGAAAACGATGACAGTAAAGATAAGTTGCAAGGAGAATTAGGTATTGAAGCCTTCAACTGGTCTATGTCAGTTTGAAAAAAATTACTGAATTGGTCGCATGTAATATGATTTGATGGTAAAGAATTTCGGAAGTTATACTTGTTTGTCAAGGTGTTAATTGCCTTCCATATTTCCTTACTATTTGTTTTATCCATTACTAAGTTCTTAAAGTAATTTTTCTTTTCCCGTCGTATGGTATATTGAACTTTGTTTCTAAGAGTACGGTATGCGCTGATATCCCGCTTTTTATGTGCTTTATCTCTGTCTCTCATAATTTCAAGTATTTCCTGGGTGATCCAAGGTGGCTTGACGTGGTGTTTTACTCGAACTTCCTTGATTGGCACATGTCTATCAAAGACATCAATAAATGTTTTCATCCAGAATTCCAGAGCATCATCCGGGTCAGGAAGCTGATAAACATTGTCTAGAGGTGAACTGAGCAAGTCCTGTAAAAATACGTTTTGGTTGAAATGTTTGTAACTTCTATATTTTACACTTATGTGTTTATGTTTAGGAGTTTTAATTCCTTGTTTAGACCACGTGCAGCATATTGGGTAGTGATCGCTCATTGCACAATTGGGTACAGCGCATTCTATGATGTTGTCTGAGCAAGTTACATAAATGTGATCTATGACTGTTGAAGATAACTTTGTTACTCTAGTAGCCTGTTGTACTATTTGTTGGAAATTGTAAGATGCAATTATATTTCCCCATATTATGTTGGATTTGTTGGTGTCAATATTAAAGTCTCCGAGTAGTATAATTTCCTTCCCGGAAGCGAATACCACATCCATCATGGTAGTGAAGTTTTCGTACCAGACGTGTCCAGCACTGGGATTTCGATAGAGGTAGCCAATTATCAGGGGTGTGCGGTTTTGAAGTTTTAGCTCTAACCACATACATTCTATTTCGCAAGTTTCAAAGTCTAGCCTACGGTGAGCATTTAGTAAATTAGAAACATAGGTTACTATGCCTGTCTCTTGTTTCCTACAGGGATCCCTTCTAAAAACTGTGTACCCTTTAATAGATATGTCCTCATCTGAAATGTTATCATTAAGTCTACTTTCACTAAGGCCGAATAAATGAAAATTTTGATTAAGAATAGAAGATAACTCTGGTAGCTTGTTAAATAAGCTGCAAATGTTTAAGTGTCCAAGGCGTATTCCTGACTTATTGAGCCAGTGTTGCCACTTCTCAGACATTTCATCCATGAAGAAAGTGTAAATTAGTCAAAGTTAAGCAAAAATATAAGATCATAAAAAAATCACAATTACATTAACTTACAAAATATCAGTAATACAAATCGATATGTAAATGACAATATTATAACGATATAACTAATTAGACCAACGAATATAATGCAAACACGGAACAAAACGAATTAAAGAACATACAACAAATAAGTAACCTGAAAAAAACTACTTCACAAGCTTAGTAACCAACTGTTATCCAAAAGAATTAATAAATGACTATACAAGTCAATCACTCTGTTTAAAGCGGAGTATCCCACACGGGAAATAAAACGTTAAACAGTAAGCAGAAGGAAGAACAGTGAAGACCCCCTCACTCACAGTAAAAACACAATGAAAAGTATTATAAAAGTCTATACAGCTAAGTACTATCAATTAATATAAAGTCACAACAAGTCAATGTTTGTAGTTGCTTATAACCTAATACGTTACTAGATCAAGTAGTAACCAAATATGCAGATAAACGTTCTAGGAGAGGCTCTTTCTTGTACCGAGATCCGGTGTAGCTTTGTGCTAAGTTGCTAGTAAATACCAGGTTGTGTTGGTTGTTGGTATAGCGACATTATAAGTGCTTGACGAAGTGTAGCTGGGCTATACCGTGTGAGGTGCAACCATTCTGGGTTACAATGAAATAGGTACTGATGATGTCTCATGGGTATGTAATGACTACCAACTAGAGCCTCTGGTTGGTGGCTAACAGGAAGTTGTGGTGGCACATCGTTGTTGCTGAGAGTTGGTTCCTTTCTGTGGAGAATAAGAAAAATATCTTCGTAATTATTACCCTCCTGTGTGAAAGACGACGTATTTAACGGACTTGGTGTGGGGGTAGTTTCCCATCTGGCTTGGATTTCAGGTGCAGTGGTTATGAGTGGTCTGCACACTTCTGTCCTATTGGTACTTGATGTGACGGGAGTATGTCGTCTGGCTTGAGATTCAGGAGTGGCTAAAAGTGTCCGGCGCGATCCCGTATTGGATGTATGGTATGTCCGTTCAGGATATTTGATATTCTTGGCGAGAAAACTGGTGCCTGTTGTAGACTAATGTATTTGATCCTTATAAAGACTCTTTTTTGGTGCAGCCAGCCTGTGAAGTGAATGATACTGTGTTGTTGATGAATTGTATTAATGTTTTGAGAACATAACTTCTGCAAAATGTTGTTATTTATGTCAGCTAGACGGCGCTGCTGTCCATAACTTGGTGATATGATGGAGGAGAAGAAAATGGATGAGTTAGGAAAAGTGTGACGTAATCCGTTCAAGAGTGCCAGCAGTTGAGACCCTGTGATTTGTTGGTTGTTCATGGTGTCGGTGATACCAATATGTACGCTTGCCCTTCTAACGCTATGATTAACAGCCAACCTGCTAATCTTGTCTGTTAGCCGGTCTACACCAGCCCCAGGCAATGGGATTATTGAAACAATGTCTTTGTCTGACGTGGCCATCCTGTCGCTATATAAACCTTTCATTAAGGAATCGCCTAGTATAATATGTGTACAGTCAGGTCGTGCTGTCTGTACATGTTGGTTTTCAGCACGTCTCGCCCGTTGTGTCATCCATTTCCGATTATCAGCAGTCATTATGTTTCCATGTGGTTCTCCCGATGTATCTTGTAGGCTTGTCTTGCCCGTTGGCAGCATGTTAGAGCACTGTAGGTATTCTGGTGACTTTTCTTGAAGTACTTCGAACCTATTGCTTATTTTGACGTCAATGGGGTAGACTGCTTGTTGTTGTTTATCTTCGTCTGCGCATTGAGGTGTTTGTTGTTGTTTATCTTCCTCTGCGCGTTGAGGTGTTTTCATAGCGCTTATCTGTTCTGGGTGGGATTGAGCTTCCCCAAGATTTCCTAAGGTTGAAGCAGGTTGCTTGGGAATTACATGCTTCTTCGGTTTGGTCGGTAGAGGACACATTCTGTAAGATTTGAACTGTATTTCTCAGCAGCAAATTTTCATCTCGCAGGAGTGCGACTTCTGTCTTGAGAGCATTGTAATCACTACTTATCTTGTTGTTTGCTTTCAATGTTGGTTGAAACAGTGACAATGAGCGCCTTTAGTGATTGTTCTAGTTCCTCAATGCGCTGTTTACAGTCGCACGAATGTCCATTGATAGTTAAGATGCTATTGTTATCTGAGGCAGGTACTTCTTCAACAATGTCAACATTGGGTTCTATGTTGTTTTGGATACGTTCCATTGGGTATTCAATGGCCAAGAGCACTGGTGGGTTGGCAGGCCTCGTGTTGATGTTGTCATGTACACTCATCGTATGAGTTAATTGACGAACATTGTTAGCTGGTGTGCTGTCGACAGCTGTAGTTGTGGGCTGCGTAGATTCGGTGAATGCCTGTGTCGAGTTTTCAAGTTCAACAAAATCTACTTTTAGCCAGGAATTAATGTTTTCATTACTGCCCTGTGTCATGAGTTTATGTTTACTGTGGTACAAATGTATCGGAATCACTGGCGTCGTAATCAGATCCTCAACGTGGGCCCCACGCTTATCTTGCCTGTGTTCAATTAGTTCAAGCCTGTAGTAGTTGAGTAGGCAAGTTCGGAATGCTTCATAATGGAGTGTGTTGTTGAAGGAAACAGTAACACACTGTCCTGAGTTGGTGTGTTTGACGACTAGGCCGTTGGGATTTATGCACTTGGCTAGCTTATTCTTCACGGCCCTCTCTTTGTTTAGTGTGTAAGTTTTATTGACAGCCGATCGTAAACCTGAGTGAGTCCTTTCACCATTCACTTCCAATACAGAGCACTCTCCTTCCCCTGACATTATTGCATAATATTACGAATAACTAAACTTGAAGAACGCAGCAATCGCATTGTTATCTAGCCACGCCGCGGGCAATTTGAGGTCCCGTGGTTGTTTCTGACACGCATCGTGCACTTGATCGGTTAAAATTTAATAGTGTTCAACTATCACTCGAAATGAATATTATATATAACACACATTTTTGCGATAGTCAACACTTGTATTAATCTAAAAACTATTTAACCACATCCTCAGAATCACAACGAACACATTGATATACAAATCCATGATAGGTGATTCAGCTTGCAGTAATAATAATCCGAGAAGTAAGAGATACGAAAACACGTCTTCACTCTCCGGAGACACGAATAGATAGCTGCTGATGTTGAAGGAGAATATTACAAGCATTAGCTCATGTAGAATAAGAACGATGTATTATCTGATGTGCAATGAGAATGTTACATGTATTAGCTGATGTTGAAGGAGAATATTACAAGCATTAGCTGATGTAGAATAAGAACGATGTATTATGTAATGTGCAATGAGAATGTTACATGTATTAGCTGATGTTGAAGGAGAATATTACAAGCATTAGCTGATGTAGAATAAGAACGATGTATTATTCGATGTTGAATTAGGATGTCACATGTATTAGCAGATGATGAAAGAGTATGTTCATGTATTAGCTGATGTTGAATTAGAATGTTGAGTGTATGTGCTGATTGGAAAAAGAATGATGAAAGATAATGTTACATGTATTAGCTGATGATTAAATAGAATTTGATAATGCACATTGGGAGCAAGTCGCCGCTGAACGTTTTGCATGGAGGGCAAACATCAGAAATGGAATAAAGACAAAGGAGAAAATTATTTCAGATAAGTCACACACCGAGCGTGTGAGACGTAAGATGGTTCATGATGGTGGAAATGACCACGTGTTCACTTACACCCACTGTGAACAAACATTTACAGCACGAATTGGCCTTAACAGTCACATTCGCTACCGCCATGGGTAAAAGTTATTATGCCTTTTCGAAGCACAAACTATCGTCTGTCAAGATGGCAAGGTGCCAATGATGGGATGAAATAGAATATTGCATGCTTTAGCTGATGTGGAATAAGAACGATGTATTAGCTGATGTGCAATGAGAATGTTACATGTATTAACTGATTATGAAAGAAAATGTTATATATGTATTAGCTGATGTTGAATTAGAATGTCACATGTATTAGCTGATGTTGAATTAGAATGTCACATGTATTAGCTGATGTTGAATTAGAATGTCACGTATATTAGCTGATGTTGAATTAGAATGTCACATGTATTAGCTGATGTGGAATTAGAATGTCACATGTATTAGTTGATGTGGGATAAGAATATTGCGTCTCTTAGCTGATTTGGAATAATAATGATGTATTAGCTGATGGTGAAAGAGAATGTTACGTGTATTAGCTGATGTGGAATAAGAATATTAAGTGTATTAGCTGATGTGGAATATTCATGATGAGTTAGTTGATAATGAAAGATAATGTTACATGTATTAGCTGATGTGGAATAAGAATGATGTATTAGCTGATGGTGAAGAGAATGTTACATGTATTAGATGATGATGAAAAAGAATGTTACACTTGTTAGCTGATGCGGAATAAGAATGATGTATTAGTTCATGATAAAAGAGAATGTTACATGTATTAGCTGCTGTGGAATAATAATGATGTATTAGCTGATGGTGAAAGAGAATGTTACATGTATTAGATGATGATAAAAGAGAATGTTACATGTATTAGCTGATGCGGAATAAGAATGATGTATTAACAGATTATTGAATGAGAATATTTCATGTATGAGCTAATGTGGAATAAGAATATTACGTGTATTAGCTGATGTGGAATAAGAATGTTACATGTATTAGCATATTTGGGATGAGAATGTTACATGCATTGGCTGAAGTTGGATGAGAATGTTGCATGTATTTGCTGATGATTGAGAATGATGGATTAGCTGATGATCATGACTATAATTTAATTTAATTATTGATATTATCTGTATCTGTTCTACAGGACCACGGGAAGATAATTTCAGATGTATAGAAGAGAACATTCTACAGAAAGACGGTAACATCAGTTATGAAGAGGATCTACAAAAACATGACGATAACTTCATTTGTGTAGACGACAAAGATCTACAAATACGCGAAGACAACTACAGTTATTTAGAAAAAGATCTACAAAATCATGAAGATGCTTGTCGGGAGAATCCAGGTCACCAGAATTTCGTTCCTGCTAATGAGTTCTGTATGAAAAACCTTCCGCCTTTTTACCGTAAACATGAGATAATGGAGTTTATTAAAATTGTGTCAGCTCTAACTGTCCACTTGTCAAGTCAAGAATGTCAGTGAGGCACGACCTAAGACTGTCCCAGGTACTAACATCCCATATCCGTGGTATAGCAAGAAGGGTATAAACCAGATGCGGGTAGGAAATGGGGGAGTCAATAAAGTTGTTCTATGTCAGGATGAAATAGTCTCAAAGGTATTGTTGTCAAGAATGTCGGAGCGCTCTATCAATAAAGGAAGATTGTGCATATATCTACATAGGATCAACAGCTCACCTTGTTTACGATAGACTGGAGGCAGAACACGCCATATGTTGTCTCTTTTTTGATTCAGATGATCAGTGTGACAATGTTGTAACACTGACAAACATGACACATTACTGCCATGATATTATGAAAGACAGGTGCAATATGGTTTATGTGACGCGTGATCTGAATTTAGCAAACAGGCTGAAGAAAATGACAGAGAAATATAGAATGTGTTTGCTATCATTGAAGGACTTGTACAATCGGTTGGACAAGGAAATGCAAACAAGCGAAGAAATTCATGTGCACATTAAAGTATCACACCCTCATGGACGTGCGAAACAAATTAGCATAAGTTACGGCTGTAACCATGACGACGCTGACACGGACGAAAACCAGAGTCAATATGCTTCAATGACGTGTCCATGTTCATCAGGGGCACCTGTCATTGTCCTTGGCTGGGAATATTGCTATCCTTGTTGTGAATAAACAACCGTCCTTGACCACATGAGTCCTGTGTCATAATGACAAATACTTTTCCCCATAAACTAAATTAAAATTATGTGAACTGCTTTGTCTTTACATCTCAAATAATATATTTGCCACAGATATTGATTATTTATCTCCATTCTGCAACAGAGATGAGGTTCTTAAGACGAATTCCTTGGACAGCCAGAGTAACTAACGACGATTACCTGTAAGAGGTTAATGAAACTAGAACAGTATATAATACAACAATAAGAAAGAGACAAACAGCTTTCTTTGCTATGTTATGAGAAGAGAGGCATTGGAGAGCATCATGGACGTCTGGAAAGATCGAGGGGAAGAGAGGCAGAGGCCGACCAAGAGCAAATTTTGATGGATGGACTCATACGGTTGCTTGGAGGAATATCAACAGCAGAGTTGATCCTAGAACATCAAAGACCCGAGACATGCTGGAGATACATGAACGCATACGCCAGCTGGCATAACACTTGATGATAATGATGATGCCCTGCATTCAGTATTCTTTGTGATGATCATGATGTCGACAATAATGTTTATGATGATATTAAGCATAAAGCGCATGTTATTATAAGAACTGGGGTACTATAGGTGAACAGTTCGATGGAACACTAGCACAGGTACAAATGCATTCCATCATTTGAAAGATAATTTGTTCTCACACTATAGTGCTGCTGCTGCTACGATACCATGAACAACCATTTATAATATATTACAAAGACAGTTGTTGTTGCATGAAAATATCGCTCTTTGTCCTTCGTCCCAGAGTCAGTTGTGTTGGTTTCCAAACTGTGAACTCACTATCAGAACTTTGGTCGCCTAGCTGTGTCTCTCTTGTCATTCATTCGTCGGTCAAGCCACAAGCATGTCTATAGATGTCAATGAAACGTCTAGGTTATGCTAAGGAGTATAAAAATATATAAGATAAATTGTGCAGTGGTGACATTTCTATCTTTCGTGTTTCGGCAAGAATCAAGACTATGGGTTAGTTATTTTCTAACACTTTTTGTTAACTTTTAATTATAGGAATGGAAGCTGTTAAGGTCGGAAGCAGGGGTCATCAAGTAAAAATACGAGAGGCGAGCACGTTTTCCTAAATGCGCCAATATAGCAGATTTGCATGCAGCAGAGAGACGCGACAGTCATGAAACAAATATTGCATTGCAGTGGTGGATTGGCCAAAATGTTAGCTTGCTGGTTGGCAAGTGGACCCTCTTAACACTAAACAGTATGTTAAATGTTTTAGTTCTGGCATCCAATATTTATAGTCCCAAACCGCTAATGATGTATTGTATTGCATTTATAACAAAAATATCATGTTCAAGGCTAAAATTTGGATGTATAATTTATTATGACTGTTTTCTAACTTAAACTTTCCTTTGTGTATCTTATATAAAATGTGGTTCTGACATTGTGTAGATTATGATGTCGTTCAGATATTGTATAGATTATGTTATGATATTCAGACATCGTTTACATTATAATATGTTATACAGACATTTGTTATATCTGTATTGATTAAAGTATATAATTAATTATGATGTTCATTTGTGTTGATGTTCGTTCAAACAGTTGTAATGGTCATGATTATATGATATTTTTCAGACAGCTTGCGATATTTCAAGTTTTGTAGATTATGTAACATCGTTCAGAAGACATCTGACATTCATACTAGGTAAATATTTCAATAAGTGATTAAAATTATTTTACTTTGCAAGATTTATTGTTTACGTCGACATTTCGTACTGTTGTTTGTTTTTCTTCTTCTTCTTTCGTTCGCCTGAAATATGTTTATAACTGCAATGTTGTCTCTTGTATGAATCTAACAGTCTTTTTTAGTTCACTCAGCGGTCCATAGAGTTTATCTTCCACTGTTGTCTCTCTAGGCCAGAAGGTTCGCCTGGATATGTTGTAGTTTGGGCAATCCTGTCTGCGACGCCAAACCACATGTGCACATGGCTGAGTCACCAATCTTGAATTTTGTATACATGTGGTTGCGTAATCTATTGTGTCCTGTTCTGAGGCGCAGAATAATTACCTGTTCTGGTCTGTCCATAACGTGGTAGTCGTCTTGAGTAAGGTTTGGTGGCCTTCTGACTGATTTGATCATTCTTTTCTTTTGGTGGTATGTAATGGGCACATCAGGTTGTTCTTCTTTTGCTCCTTCCTTAGCCAATCGATCAGCTCTGTCGTTTCCGGGTACTCCACAGTGGGATGGTATCCACTGTATGGTGACCTTACGCTGACTGCTAAGTTCAGAAAGTAGTGTCCTTAGAACTGGCAATTTCCCAGACAGGAGCGCCTCTATTACGGATTTTGCATCTGTCAATATCACCACAGGTTGTGTACCATGGCTGGTATTTAGTAATTTCTCTGTGGCTATCTTGATTGCCTCAATTTCAGCATCATAGTTATGGCAGTAATTTCCTGTTGGAACTCTGGCCGTGTCTCTAGTATTATTTGGGTATTCTATGTACACTCCCGCTCCTCCATTTCGAACAGCATTTTGTGCTGACCCATCTGTGTAGACTCGGATCCAGAGATCCTGTGGGTATTCGTCATCAAGGAAGCTGAGAGTGGCTGTTCTGCGCTGTACACTGTTCTGTTCTTCCTTGTCAAATATTCCTCTCACTTTTGTCTGGATTTGTAGCGATAGTCTATGTTCATCTTTCCACGGGGTTCGCTCTGGAATAGTTGTCAGGGGGATACCAACTGTGGGAAGATCGATGGTTTCTCTGCAGAGTTGTTTGGCCTGGTGGATGAAACTACTTCTTTTCAACCGCCCCATAGCTAAGTTTTCAAATCGGTTCTTCATAGGGTGGCCTGGCAAGCTTGTATTAGTGTTTTTGTATCTCTGCGTTCTCTTAGAGCTTGTGTCCTCCCCATTTTCTCCATTGCTACTATAGGGGTTGATCTCATCCCTCCTGTGATGACTCTAAGAGCTTGATTTTGCACCTTGTCCAGCTCCTGTAATGTGGTTTTTGATGCTGAACACCACTGCAGTTGACCCGTATTCCAAGTGTGGTCGTATGCTCTGTTGATAAACTTTGCTAAGTATTTTCCCACTGGCTCCCCAAGTGGTTCCACTTAGCTTTCTCAGGATGGCTATTTTCCTTCTGGCTTTTGCTACTGCTTTTTTATGTGTTTTCTCCATGTCAGCCTGTCGTCGAATGTTACACCAAGGTATGTTGGTTCTTTATCTTCTCTTAGGGGTGTTCCATTTATCTGAATGATCCCTGCCTTTTGTTTCGGAGAAAGGGTAAATAGAGTGGTGCTGCACTTGTCAGTGTTTATGCTGACACACCATCTATCCGCCCATGCAACAAATGTATCTACAGCTCTCTGTAGCAATATGGTGGCCACTGATGCATGTTCATTTGCGCTCCACAAAACCAGGTCATCAGCGTACATTGCCGCTTTAATTCCATACGGTAGATTAGCAACAAGATCATTGATGAAGATTAGAAAAAGTGTTGGGGACAGGACTCCGCCCTGGGGAACACCGTGACGCAATAGTACTTTCTTGCTCTTGAGACCGTCTATCTGTACTCGGGCTCTTCTGTTGTGCAAGTATGCTTTCACCCATTTGTACATTCTTCCATTGACTTTACAGTTTCTCAGTTTCTTCATCAGACCTTCTTTCCAGACTTTGTCAAAGGCTTTCTTCAGATCTATCCAAGCCGCAAGTACCAGCTTCTTCTCTTGGAATGCATCCTCAACTTCTTGAGAGAGGTAGGTTGTCTGATCTTCCGTAGAGTAGCACTGCCTAAAGGCAGCCTGTTGTGGCACAAGGATGTTTTCACTTTCAATGTACCACTGTAGTCTGTGATTGATGACGCGTTCCATTGTTTTGCAGAGACAGCTGGTGAGGCTAATGGGTCTGTAGCTGGAGGCAATGGAACTGTCTTTCCCAGATTTTAGGAGGGGTATCATGATTGCTTTCTCTCCAGACTTGTGGAACACTGCCTAAGGTTCATGTGTTATTAAAGATCTGTAGCAGCTTTGCTTTGGCCTCTGTTCCTAGGTTCCTGATCATTTCATTGGAGATACCATCAGCTTCCTGGTGACTTTCTCATTTTATGTTATGATATGGCTAACTCCAGTTCACTGAATGTGATAGGCGTCTCCATAACCTCATGTACAATTTCCTTCTGCCCTGTATGTTCCCATTTCTCTCGAATCTCTTTTTGTTTCTCTGGACTAATTTCGATATTGTTATCTTGTGCGAACTGAGTCCGCAAAATGGTCAGCTGCTTGCTTTCCTGTTAAGATGTTTCCGTCTTATGTAGTGCAATATTTGAGTTTCTCCCTGTGCCCTCATCGTTAAGCTGTTGTATTAGCTTCCATAACTTCCTTGTGTCTCTTTCAAAGTTCAGTGACTCTGTTTTCCCCTACCAGCTTTTCCTTCTAGCCTGCAGCTGGGCCCTTTGAAATGTGGCTTTTGCGTGCTGATATTTATTGTGGTGCTCTTGTCTGAGATTGGCTTCTGCTTGCTTTCTACATACATCCACATCATTATGCAACGTTCACTACTCCAGTAGGGTTTATAATGTTTACGGGCTCCTCTTGGTATTGTTTCTCGTGCTGCCTGTAGTAAGCATTTCTCAAACTCTTCAACTATTTTATTTATGTCCTTCTCAGTGTTCAGGTTTCTAACCAATATGCTGGTGCGATGCTTGTACATTGCCCAGTCTGCTTTCTTGTAGTTCCACCTCGAGAGGGTGCTGCTTTCACTTACAAGCTCATTTTCTACAGTTAGAAAGACTAGCCGACGGTCACTGCCACCAAGCTGTTTCCCAACAATTCGTGTAATGTTGCACTCCAGGTCTGGTGAATGAAACGCCAGGTCAGGTGTTGTTGTAGTGTGCCATGATCTCGAGCAGAAGGTGTGTTGTTGTTTTTGATATAATGCTTCTTTCATTGCATTTATCTAGGGCTAGATAGCAGACAACTAAGTGTGTGCCTGTCCAAGTTTACTTGTTTCCAAATGTACTTCTTTTGAAGTGTTCTTTTGTTCAAGTATTATTCTTTAAAGTGTTCTTCTTTTCAAGTGTTATTTCAAATGTTCTCTTTCAAGTGTTCTTCTTTCAAGTGCTCTTCTTTCGTGTGTTCTTCTTTTGTCAAGTGTACTTTTATCGCCAAGTGTACTTTTGTCAAGTCTTTTGTCAAATGCACTTTTGTCACGTGTACTTCTTTACAAGAGTACTCCTTTACAAGTTCACTAATTTTCAAGAGTACTTTTTAAACCTACTTTTCGATTTTTTTTTCTTTTTAATTGTACTTGTTAAATCTAATTCCTTTTAAGTGTATTTCTTGCCTATTGTACTGTTAGAATCTTTGCCTTATCAAGTGTGTTTCTTTTCTAGAGTGCATTATAAATCTTCTTCTTTTCTTGTGTACTTCTCTTCTTTCTACGTCTTTTCAAATGTGCTTGTTTGCAGTGTGCGTCTTTTTACGTTTGATTCTTGTCTAGTGTACCTTTCGAATCTTCATTTTTTTTTTTAAAGTTTATTGTCTAGTGTACTTCTCGATTCTTCATCTTTTCATATTTAACTCTTGTCTTGTGTACTTTTCAAAACTTCATCTTTTCAAGTTTAACTCTTGTCTAGTGTACTTTTCGAATCTTCATCTTCTCAAATTTAATTCTTGTCTAGTGTACTTTTCGAATCTTCATCTTTTCAAGTGTGCATCTTTTCAAATGTGCTTCTTTTCTAAGTGTACTTCTTTATTTGTGTAAATTCTTTTCTTTTTTGGTCTACTTCTTTTCGTTGTGCTTCTTTTCATGTGTTCTTCTTTTCAAATGTACTTTTTGAATCTCTTTTTCTCAAGATTATATCTTTTAAAATGTACATTTTATTTGCTGTTGTAAGTTATTAATTTTTAACTTTTCAAGTGCACATCATTTCTGATTTACTTTTTATAAATCATCTTCTGTTTAAGTACGAGTCCTTCCAAGTGTACTTTGCTTTTGTATACTTCGTTTTTGTATACTTTTCTTTTTGTGTACATTTTGTGTTCTTTTTGTGTACTCTTTGTGTACCTTTTGTGTACTTTTTGTGTACTTGTTTATGTGCTTCTTTACAAGTGTTTATTTTCACGTGTACTTCTTTTCAAATGTACTTTCGCAAATCTCTTGTGTACTTCTTTCCTATTGTACTTTTCGAAACTTCTACTTTTCAAGTGTATTTCTTTTCCGTTGTACTTTTTGAAACTTCTTATTTTTATGGGTGCTTCTTTTCCATTGCATTTCTTTAACGGTGTGCTTCTGTTCAAGTGTGCTTCTTTTTAAGTGTGCTTCTTTGCAAGTGTATTTTCTTAGGTGCGCTCCCATGCAACACTTCCACCAATATCATTTGAAAAGTTGAGTTATTTCCATCTCATCTCATCTCATCTCATCTCATCTCATCTTTTACCTTGCGGTGTCGAGGCGAAGCATAAACAGCGGGAGAGTGCCCTGGTATGGACTTCATATTTCGAGATTCCCGTGGGCTCTGCTATTCCCAATGTCTATCGTTTACTTTATTAATCATTTTTCTTACACTTGTTCTTGTTACTTATGCAAGTAGTAGTCAATAATTCTTGCATCTATATGGGATTTTTGTTGTACAGGTATTCTGACACAATATGCCCATATAAGACGTGATGAAAAGATGCTGGCGCTGGATAGAACACACACTGATAAAAACCTGGGGTCATTGTATTTAGACACTCTTTTGTCTGGAACCCACAGTGCGTTAGATTTAGTGGGGTGTATGGAGAATAGAATTACAGAGATTACTATTTGCAGACATGGGGAAGCTGCAGGAGATATAGGGTAGCCTGGCGTGGTTTGGTTGAAGGTATTTCTTCAATGGGAGAAAAATGGCAACAGAAGAGAAATATCTCGGTAGCGCTTCACATTAACCAAGGGATAAAACTCGCACATCTGTATAGTATTTCTATTTAGTACGATTGCCTTTCTTGGTTAATCCTAATGATTAATGCGCAGCCATAGAATTTTTGTTTTTTTTTAAATTCGCATATCCTTTACAGGACATTGCTGTCAACAGCAGCATCGTTCAGCTGTCTGTTGATTTCTGGGCAAGATTACGCTCAGTAGTTTGCCATTGCTTTCTGAGCGGCCGGCTCAGTTATCCCGCAAGTCACCAGCGGGGGTAGAACCGCTTCTAGTTCTCACCCGCTACGAGACTCTGCGTGATAAACGGGATTACGAAGAAAGTGGTGTAACCCCTCGGCCAGAGAGACCGGCCCATAGAATTTACACAACAAAAAACATCAAGCAATAACATCAAGCCTTCAAGGTGAAATATAAAACAATCAAGTGCCATGCCAACTGGCTCGCGCGTTCGTGTCACTAAACATATCTCGGCCTTTGGTGTTCTGTATCAACTCTGCTGATGATATTTCCCCGTACCATCGTCTCAATCCATTCAGCATAATTTTTTTTGTGGGGGGGGGGGGGGGGGGAGGAGGGGGGGGGGGGGGGTGTCGGCTTCTGCCTTACTTCCGTCTGATCTATCCAGTCGTGACGTTGTTCTCCAATGCCCGTTTTCTCACCAAATGACCAACGAAAGCTGTTTGCCTCTTTATTCTTTTTGTATATCATGTTCTAGTTTGGTTAGCTTCTTTCCGGCAGTCCAACGAATTCGCAACATTTGTCGCAGGAACCGCATCTCTGTTGCTTCCAATCTCTTCATAATTTGTTTATTTACACCCCAAGATTCACCGCCATACAGCATAACAGGTTCTATAGAGCACTTAAGTACTGTCTGTCTTATATTCAATGATAGTGACGTGTTGCATAAGATGCTTTGTGAAATATTAACTACATCATTCGCACATTAATTTCATTTGTCTATCGTGATAATTGTAAACTGACTACAGTGCCATTTTGTTTGAATAAAGTTGACTTTTATTTATAAACAGCAACGGTCTCCGCAAACATTCGTCCATTTTATGCTCTATACAACAAACTTTTAGCTTGTATAACTGAAACATTAATACAACACACGAAACGTCTCGAGCTTATGGCGAAGATCACAGTGTAGTAATTGCACTTGATCTTGCTAAGGCCATCAGCAGATGCCTATCTCTATCTATCTATCTATCTATCTATCTATCTATCTATCTATCTATCTATCTATCTATCTATCTATCTATCTATCTATCTATCTATCTATCTATCTATCTATCTATCTATCTATCTATCTATATATCTATCTATCTGTCTATCTATCTATCTATCTATCTATCTATCTATCTATCTATCTATCTATCTATCTATCTATCTATCAGAGATATTACTGTTTCTCTGTACTTTAGTTTTGTAATAAGGGACGTAAGTTGTATTCACTTTGTGTGTGTGTGTGTTTTGCTTTTAATCTTGTGATTACGCATTGTTGAAATGTCTAATAAGTACGAACACTGGCTCAGGAATAATGGGCTCAGAATCGGGCATGTCAACATATGCCATCTATTAGGGAAGCTTCCCGAACTATCACTTATACTTAATCAAAATTTTCACATGTTTGGCGTTAGCGAAAGTCGATTAAATGGCAACATCTCAGATGATGACATCGCTATCAGAGGTTTTAAAACCATTAGAAGAGATCCCTATCAGAAACAAGAGACGGGTATTGCAGTTTATATTTCCAACTCGCTTAACGCCCACCGCAGGCTAGACTTTGAAACCTGTGAGATTGAGTGTGTATGGATAGAGGTTAAACTTCAAAATTGCATACCGCTAGTAGTTGGCTATCTTTATCGAAACCCCAGTGCAGGAAATATCTGGTATGAAACATTCACCACTATGATGGATGTAGTCTTTAGTAATGCTAGGGAAATAATATTGCTAGGTGACTTCAACATAGACGCTAACAAATCAAACAAAACATGGGAAAACATAATAGAGTCATATAATTTCCAACAGTTAGTCAAACAAGCCACTAGAATCACTAAATCATCTGCAACACTTATAGATCATATTTATACTACGTGTGCTGATAACATCACAGAATGTAGTGTACCTATCAATGCAATGAGCGATCACTATCCAGTATGTTGCACGTGGTCGAAAAGGGGCACCAAAACTCCCAAACACAAACATATAAGCATAAAATATAGAAATTACAAAAATTTCAATCGAGACGTCTTCTTACAAGATTTGGTCAACTCATCTCTAGATTATGTTTACCAGCTTCCTGACCCAGACGATGCTCTGGACCACTGGCTAAAGACCTTTCTAAGTATATTTGATAAACATGTTCCATTTAAGGAAGTTCGTGTTAAACATCACACAAAGCCCCCGTGGATCACACAGGAGGTAGTTGAACTTATGAGAGATCGCGACAGGGCTCACAAAAATAGAGATCTAACTGTGTACCGTAGTCTGAGAAACAAAGTTCAATATGTTATTCGGAAGGAAAAGAAAAACTATTTTAAGAACATAGTAATAGATAAAACCAACACTAAAGATATATGGAAAGCAATTAATACCTTGACAAACAAACACAAATCATCACAATCATTACCATCAAATCAGGTTACATGTGATCAATTCAGTAGATACTTTCAGTCCGACATAAACCAACTGAAGGCTGCAATACCAGATGCGCCTCATGACATATCTTTATTATCATCATTCTGTGAGAACAAATGCTATGGACACATTTCCTCCAACATACCGCTAATGACGACAACTGAAGTATTTACTCATCTCCGTAATCTAAAAAAACAATAACTCATCAGGACTAGATGGAATTAGTAGTCGGATCCTTCGCCATGCTGCACCGGCGATCTGCGAGTCACTAACTTTTATATATAATGAATGTCTAACCAGAGGTCACTTCCCATCAGCCTTTAAAATCGCTAAAGTGTATCCTCATTTAAAAGCTGGTCCTCTAGACGATCGTCTCATGAGTAATTATAGACCAATTTCCATATTATCCTCATTATCCAAACCACTAGAAAAGCACATCCACAAAACAACACTAGATCACTTAGTTCGCCATAAACTGATAGTTGACAGCCAGTCAGGATTTCGGCCAAAATATTCTTGCCATACGGCACTAACAAACACGATAGAAAACTGGCATCAAAATATTAACAACAATACTCTATGTGGAGCGGTGTTTATAGACTTTAGGAAAGCATTCGATATGATAGATCATACTATTCTAATTAAAAAACTAGAAACAATGAAAGTAAGTTTTAATATAGTGACATTAATAAAATCATTCTTATTAGACAGAAAGCAAGTAGTATCACACAATAAAGTTTTATCTCAAGCCCTTACCATTAATATTGGAGTACCTCAGGGGTCTATTCTTGGCCCTCTATTATTTGCCATTTATATAAATGATCTTCCATTAAATCTGTCGTCGTCCTGCGATCTATTTGCTGATGACTGCACAGTATAAACAAACGCTGTTGATCGTAATGTGCTAGAATTATCCTTGCAACAGGAAATAAATAGTGTAGTTAACTGGAGTCATGCAAACCGCATGCAAATTAACATTACTAAAACAAAGTCTATGTTAATAGGAACCAGGCCAAAGACTTCACACTCTAAACTCGCAGAGAACTCTTCAGCTGCACATTGGCAGCACGCCTGTAGAAAGTGTCACCGAGCACAAGACACTGGGTGTTATCATAGATCAAAATCTAACTTTTAACTCACATGTTCATGCTCTAGTTAAACAAATAGCCAAAAAAGTATACCAACTTGCCAAAATTAAAAATTTCCTTGACGAAAACACAAGAAAGATATTCTATACTTCTCATATACAAACACATATTGATTACTGCTCCACAGTCTGGGATGGATGCTCCAAATCAATAACAAAACGCCTATATTCACTCCAGAAAAGGGCAGTGCGTTTAATTAATGGTGAAAAGCTTACCGACAATGCTAACCTATATAAACGTCTCCGGTTACTGCCACTCCACAAGCGCCTGCTTTTTAATAAGACCAAACTAATTCACAAAATCCTATTTCAAAATGCTCCAAGCTACCTTTGGCCATTGTTTAAATATAACGCTAGACATAGCGAACGACTAAATATACTTCATGTCCCTAAACCTAGGATAGACTTATATAAAACAAGCTTAGCATACTCTGCCGCTCAGTTGTGGAACAATCTTCCACAAGAAATCAAAGACACCACCAATCATGATACATACATTCGCAACCTGTTTGAACACTACCTTAGTACAGACTACATGCCCCCATAACAAATAACACAAAAAAGACAATAATGGTAACTTATCTCAAACGACAACTAGCCAAAAAACATTCCCTTATGTATGGCACGTTACACCCTCCTTAGGTATTTATAATATTAAACACTGCCTCAGTGAGTCATTTGTTATTGATTATTTTTCATGCGTTTTAATGTTCTTTTGTTGTCAAAAGTTGCTTCATAAGTGATGTTGAATGAAAGAATGTATGAGAGGAAATAGAGAAGAAGGGCAGAATGTCAGACGGGCCTGCGTGCCCAATTCTTAACCCTTTGAAAATAAAGACTTATTATTATTATTATTATTATTATTATTATCTATCTATCTATCTATCTATCTATCTATCTATCTATCTATCTATCTATCTATCTATCTATCTATCTATCTATCTATCTATCTACCTACCTACCTACCTACCTAACTATCTATCTATCTATCTATCTATCTATCTCTATCTCTGTCTGTCTGTCTGTCTGTCCGTCTGTCTGTCTGTCTGTCTGTCTGTCTGTCTGTCTGTCTGTGTAATATATCTTCCAAGTGAACGACAGAATTAGGAAAGCAACAATCCATACTGGTGTCAACGACATAATGGATAATAAAATCATAAGCGCCTCACATCTAGTTACATTGGAGGTACTGTTGCGCAATAAATTTCCTAACTCATCTATGTTTATTTCATCTATCATTCCACCATGTTATGGATTCCAGCGTCGTCCTGCCGATGCTGCCAATCTAACTCTATGCAAATTATGTAAAGATAATAACATTAATTTCATTAATAACACCCCGTACTTTACTTCGTCGTACGGGGCTCATAAGAAAAAAACTATACAGAGATCAAATACATTGTTCCAAGCAAGGAAGTAGTATACTAGCGAAGAACATAAAATATCCCGAAAGTGCATAACAACCAGCACCAGTTACTGGAGTAAACCGAACTTCACATCAGGCGACAGCCACCTCTAAGTGTTCAGACAACACTCCTTCTCATCCCACATCACCATTGCCTATACCCCAGGAGTACAATGCCGTGAATAGCAACCCATACTCCAATCCCAGTGTTGCTAACTATGATGGTTTGTTTCCTCTCTTGCCCATAAAGCAGCCTCCCCCTATCATGTCAAAGGGAACACCGTTAAACAATGTTGCAGTGTCCCCGATGCTTGCTTCTAATGTAAGCACTTCCAGTAACTCTCACAGCAGTGATCCCTCGTTGGAAGGTAATCTACACTCCTATCAGTGGAACCGTCAACTTCAACAGCTAATGCAATACAATCCTGCAGCCCTGCACCAAGCTTTCATGATGTTACTCCAGCACAGATATTTTCCTAACCCATCTAATAGCCTTAACTAAAACTAAATAAAGTTTCAAAAACTCTAAATTTGTCTACCACAAGCGACATCATCCTTTCATTGTGCAATGTTCGCCAGTCACGATCAGTGGCTCAACAAAGATGGCCTATATAGGCTATCTCAACATCTATCACTTGCTCAATAAATTACCCGAGCTTTCAGTAATACTGTGCAACTCTCTTAAGGGGTTTAAAGTAATTCGAAGAGACACAAATCAAAAATTAGAGACAGGTATTGCTGTATACATTTCCAATTCTATCAACTGTTCCCGTAGAAGTGATCTCGAGTCAGTAGAGATAGAATGTGTTTGGTTAGAGATGCAGCCAGCCAGCCAGCAACCGCTTCTAATTGGATACCTGTATCGGAATCCGTATGCTGGGTACAGTTGGTATGGCTGTTTCACTACAATGATGGATATAGTGTTTACAGCAGGTAGAGACATCATGATATTAGGTGACTTTAACATAGATATTATTAAAAATCCAACCAGACATGGGACGATATCATTTCTATCTTACGATTTCAAACAACTCATAAACCGTCCCACAAGGGTTACAGACACCTCCTCAACTATAATTGATCATATATATGTTACTTGTCTAGTTAATATTATCGAATGTTCTGTTCCTGTTAGTGCAGTTAGTGACCATTACCCAATTTGTTGTACATGGTCGAAAATTGGGTTCGAAACTCTTAATAATAAACATTTAAGCTTCAAATTTAGAAATCTAAAAGCTCTCAACCAAAGTTTATTTTTAGAGACTTACAAAATGCAGCCCTTGAACATGTTTACCAACTTCCTGATCCGGATGATGCACTAGCTTACTGGACAAAGACAGTCTAAAGTGTGTTTGAAAAACATGTACCAGTTAAAGAAGTTCGAGTCAAGAATCAACATAAATCTCCATTGGTGACTAGTGAAGTTCTCGAAATCATGAGAGAAAGAGATACAGCGCACAAAAATAAAGATTTTATCAATTATCGCAGACTAAGAAATGAAGTTCAATATGAAATTCGTAGGAAAAAGAAAGAACATTTCAATAATTTGATTGTAGATAAATCAAATAACTCAAATATATGGAAGGCTATTAACTCACTAACCAAGAAGAAATACTCATGAGAGTCAGCATTACCAAGCACTATAACATGCGAGGATTGCTGTTGCTTTTTTCAATCAGAAATAGAGAATCTAAAGTCCTCAATATCAGACTCAGCGTATAATTTAAGCTCACTGTCATCATTCTGTGAAGGTAAATGCTCTAGAAATAGTCCCCTTGAGATTCCCTTGATGTCTGCTGCAGAAGTGTATAAATATCTCTCAAATCTCGAAGTAACAAATTCAGAAGCCTTAGATGGTATCAGTAATAGAATTCTTGGCTGTGCTACACCAATTATTAGTGAGTCCTTAACGTTCATATATAATCAGTGCCTGTCCAACAACAACTTTCCATCTGCCTTTAAAATTGCTAAAGTTTATCCTCTACTTAAAAATGGCTTAACTGACAATAGCGTCTTGGGTAATTATAGACTTAATTCCATACTATCCTCGCTATCAAAGCCATTAGAATAACACATACATAAAATAACATTGCACCATTTAATTAACAACGACCTAATAATTGACAGTCAATCTAGGTTTCGACCTAAATATTCTTGCCATAGTGTCCTAACAAAAATGACCGATAACTGGCATCTTTGTATCAACAATAGCAACATTCGTGGAGCAGTATTTGTAGACTTTATAACGGTCTTTGACATGGTAGATCATGATATTTTAATTAGAAAATTAAAATAAATGAAGACTAGCACCAGTATGGTGAACCTAATTACGTCATTTTTATCCGACAGACAACAAGTAGTGTCCTTCAGTAACTGTCTATCAAGGCCCACACAACTTAATATTGGTGTGCCTCAGGGCTCAATACTAGGTCCGCTGCTTTTTGCAGATTATATTAACGATCTTCCTTTATATCTCAATACTTCGAGTGACCTATTTGCAGATGACTGCACTATGTACATTAGTCAAGAGAACCGTAGTGACTTAGAGAGCTCGCTAAAAAACGAACTTGATAACCTTAATAGATGGAACAATGAAAACCGTATGATAATTAACATCGACAGAACCAAATCCATGCTAGTAACGATCAGACAAAAACTACAGACCCTAGCCATAATTGGGGCACCGCTCGATCTCCACGTGGACACGTTACCTATAGTTAATGTAATGAACACAAAACATTAGGTCTTTTAATTGGCAGGCATCTAAACTGGAGCTGTCGTGTTCACGTCCTAACCAAAAGAATATTGCATCCCCCATAATGGAGCCCAGAAGTAGACCATGCTTGGAAAGCAAAGAGAGCTGCAGTGAAGCAGCTAAAGAAAGTGCAACAGACACCTCGAAGCTCACGAGAGGAAGTGGACACAGCGGAAAATGTCAAGAAAGACAAGCTGGGGGTTTTCAAGCGCTGTGCTGCAGAGGCCAAAAAGGCAAAATGGAAATATTTCATGAAGGAGATTGGAGGTGATAAAACACTGCGAACATTCTGGAAAATGCACAGACAAATACAAAGAAAACATCGGCCTATGACAGTGGGAACAATTTGTAGAGATGATGGTGTGCGCATGACAACAGACAAAGAGAAAGGGGAGGCGTTTCTCCAGAGATATTTAGAGCATACCAATCATGATGATGCGGACACTAGGGATGCAGTTACAGAGGAGTTATCTGGCAGCATAAAGAATATGCATTATGAAGAAATCATACGGGTTAAAGATGTTAAACATATTTTGAAAAGGCAAAAGACACGGCATCAGTGCCTGATGGGGTCAGGTATGGCCACATTAATGCTTTGAGCGATGTAGACCTGAAGGAGATGACCGACTGCTTTAACCAGAGCATTAGGACAGCATCAGTACCGCAGTATTTGGTACAAAGCTATCTCATCCCTCCCCCAAAACCATTCAAGGATCATTCAAAGCTTAGCTGCTTTAGGATCATCACCCTTCAAATACATTTGGGAAGGTTTAGAGAAGATAGTCGCTGTCAAGCTGCAAGAGTTTTTGGAAAGGGGGAAGCTTCTTCCAAGAGGCCTGGGGAGCTACAGGCCAGGAAAAGATACCTGGTCAAATGCAGCCACTTTTGCCTTTGACGTTTATGAGGGGTTCCAGAGTAGACAAGAAACGATGGCGGCAGCGCTTGATCTCGAGGATGCGTACAATAGAGTTCGATATGATATTTTGATGACCGCACTGATGGAGAAGGGGGACAATCCATGTTGGTGAACTGGATAGCGCCCGTCCTGCACTCTCGTCGGGTTGCTCTCCGTCTGGGTGCATGGACCTCAGAGCCACATATTTTAACCCCGGGACTGCCACATGGGATCTGCAATCTCACCGGTGCTCTTTAACGTGTATACGAGCAAGATTGCAAACCTAGAAGCACCAGGGGTTGGAAGGATACTAACATTTGCAGATGATATTCTTGCATATAGGCAGGGGAGAGATAGGGAGCAAACAGCCCAGGAGCTACAGGCGACAGTAGACAAAGTGATTGACTGGTGCACTGAAATGAGTGCTGTCATCCACCCGGAAAAGGCAGCTGTTTTGTGGTGCTCTCTGGACAACAGGATTGTGAGAACTGATGTCCCAAGCCTCACGATAGATGGTAGAAGCGTCAACAGAGAGAACAAACTGAAGTATCTGGGAATCACATTTGACAGGAGCCTGTCCTTCAAGGACCATGTGGAGACGGTTGTGACAAGATCTCATAAGGGAATCAATGCACTTAAAAACTATGGCTGCAATGGACACAGAGCAGAGAATGCTTTTCACACTATACCAGCACTTGATCCTCTCAGTGATTGATTATGGACTAGGACTGCTCACTGTCTCAAAGAGTCAGTTGGTGAAATTAGAGCGCATACAGAACCTATGCGAGTCATTCTGGGATGCACCAGAGACACCCCAGTAGTGTGTATGCGTTAAATCCTTGGTTTGCCGACTGTTGCTGATAGGCTCAAGGTGGTGCGGTAGAAAGGCATACCTCAGAGTAGTTACTGACACAGATAACCCGTTACATGAGACGCTGGACGCAGTTAAGGGTCAGCGACTGATAAGAGGGAAATCATGGATGGCTCAGGCGGAGGATACGATCAGACAGGTGTACATCTTGGAGAACATTAGGCGAGGAGAGGAGTGGGTCAGAGTGCCAGCGGAGCGGTCAGACTTGTGCAGAGTTATAATCACATTGAGCCGGGAGTGCAGGGAGTGGACAACAGGGGCCACGGAAGTGGAAATCCAGCAACTAATTCGGGATAATGCTCGCCCGGGTGATGTGATTATATACACAGATGGTTCGGTGTTGAGAGGCAGGAGCCGTGCCTGGGTGTTCTTAGCAAAAGCTAATGGTCGACGTTTGGTGCAGGAGA